>JAIUZE010018515.1:0-30432 GCA_022085475.1 Heliosperma pusillum
TATTCTACATACCTCCTTATTGTCACCCGTCTTCTCAGCCGGCTCCTCAAGTTGCATCCTCTTTTCAGAGTTATTTACCTTATAAAAGTAATTACCAATCAAAGGCATGCAATGGCTGCTGGAAAGAACAAATGCAGAGTTTCAAAATGGTTAAGTCGTATTTACCTTATCGGCTTGAGGTATCAAAACCTCAGCAGCATTAGGTACCTCACCCGTCTCCTCAAGTTGCGTCCCCTTTTCCGACGCATTTACCTAATAAAATAAACCAATCAAAGGCATGGCTGCTAGAAAGAACAAATGCAGAAAAAAAAATCATATTTACCTTATCGGCTTGAGGTATTAAAACCTCGACAGCAGTAGGTACCTCACCCATCTTCTCAGCCGTCTCCTCATGTATTGGCAAGGTAGTAGTGTATGCCTCTTGGCAAATCTGTTGCACTACCTCACCCTTTTTAATGACATCCTCCATCATCTTCAATTCTTCTTCGGAAGGCTTGCCTCCAGAATTCATCTTCAGTATCACGGAGGCCAATAACTGAACCTGCACGCCCAAAATGTAGAATCAGCAATTTGTTAAAACAATAACATGTGAATTTTAAATGACAATAACAAATGGTATACGTACCATGTCAGCCTTCCCCTTATTTTTCGTCTTCTTGTTCGAGCTAGTTGTCCCATAATATTTCGTGACTCCGACATGTAATGGGACGCCCCTCAATCGACCTGGATGCTCGGGACGGCCGATCGCTCTAGCAAGAACGTCGTCACGACCATTCGGAGTGAATTTCCCTTCCGCAACCTCCTTCAGAACATTCTCTTATAATATATTAAATAAACTTAATTTAATTTTTGTTACTAAAATAAATAGATAGTTAGACATACAAGAATTGAACAATAAAGTTATTAAAAACCCGTCTTAATAAAAATAATACTTACTATGGTGGCCAAGACTTCCTGATCATATTCGTTACATGTTCGGGATCCTTTAGGCGTGTGCCCTTCTTTATAAGTTACGTGCCGATTCAAGTCGGTCACACCTTTTGACACCTACACGTTAACTAAAAAATAATATATGTATACATGTATATCAAGTCCAAGTATGATTAAAAAAATCTAATATATAGATGCTACTTACGAGATTTTCTTCTATCAATCTGTAACCGCCTCGAGAACCATAATATACACCCCGCTTCTGTGAGATGTTAGCACGATTTCTGGCGCTAACGCTCTTCAAATCATATAAAATCGCAAGTAGATGAGACAATTAGAAAATTATAGATACAAGTAGAGTTTTAGAAAAATGTAACCTGAAACTTTTAGAAAAACGTAACCTTAAGTAGAGTTTTACAAAAATGTAAACATATGACATGGATACTTAACCTGAAACTTTTCAGTAGCTCGTTTCGCCTTATAATTATCCCATTGTTGCTGAGTGATGTGGGGGTACTTTGGCGGTGGGCTCTTATGCATCTGCCCCGTCTCCTTGTCCACATACAAGTGTAATTTGGCAAGGTCACACCTCCACTGCCTTAAGACTGCCGCTGCCTTACGTAATAGATACTTATCATGGCAGTCTGGAATATCGAAAGCTTCCTGCATCATCATCATAGATACTAATAAGCGGCTGTCTAATATCATACCTTTATACGAACCTTTATACGGCTTCCTGCCTTATGTAATAGTAACTTATGCAAAATAAAATGGTGTTTAGCTAAAGATATTATCATACCTTTATACGTTTCAAGAGTAAGTTCTGCAATGAAGGATTTATATTCCTGAAATCATCTAAATCTATAGGCACAAAATGTTTGGTTGTAACTCCAATCCAAGTGGCTAAATGGCTAGCATTTGGACCAGTAGGAACACCTTTCACACTCCATTTTATTTCCATCGGCGTTTTTGCCGCTATAGCTGCAAGGGCTGCAGAGCACTTCGAAGCACCCCTCTCACCAGGCTTATCCCCCTTATCATTGTTTTCTACTCTTTTCCGTTTTCACCCATGATAATCCTAAGACACTAAGACCTTCAAAAGAAATGAAATAGTAACGGAACAGAGTCATGCATACAACGATTCTAAAACCCTAAGACCTTGAAATGAATGAAATAGTAACTGAACAAATAAAGAGTCATGCAGAGATTCTAAAACTCTAAAAACTTAGAAAGGCATGAAACTAGATGATAAAGAGAACGATAAATAGAAAATGAAAACAAAAAGATGAACTTCAATCTTAAAACCCTAAAGACGAAACACAAAAATTACCTGATAAAGAAAATGAGAACAGGGTGATGATAAAGAGAACAGGATGAGATCAGGAGTACGAGGAGGATGATGATGATAATAAACAAAAAGATTTGTGTTGTAAACGAGGATGATTGTAAACGAGGAGGATGATGATGATAATGTACGTGTGTAAAATTTACTCTATAGGATTGTAAATTATTTTTGATTAAGAGAAACTAAAGGGTTTATTAAGAGAAACTATTGACAACGGTTATCCTACAAACCACCGTTGTTATAGAGTAATAACAACGGTTAAATAACACCCGTTGTAGAAAGTAATAACACTAAGACAACGGTTTAGTTATTATAAACCGTTGTTGAAAGTAATAACAACGGTGAATTTCTAAAACACCGTTTTTATAGATTATGTATATTTTTTTTAATTTTTCAGATACGCGCGCGCGGTATTAAAATTTGAGGCACGAAATAAACTCATTAACTTTGCTCTAAATTAATTTATTTAACTTTGCTCTAAATTTAATTTAATTTATTTTACTTTGCTCTAAATTTTATTTTATAGGCGTAAGTTACTTTTAATTATTAGCTCGGATCGGGTTTGGCCTGGGAATCAATTCCAATCGGGTTAGATTCGGCGGGTTTGTAATTAATAACTTTATCGATCGGGTTAGTTATTAATTATTTTTAGTTTTTGGTTCAATTACTATCGAAGCGAGCTGATGAGGGTCCTTTCGGCTTTCAATTCATGCCTGTTTCGGGAATGATTATAATTGGGCGGGTCGTCGATAATTTCCGGGTCAAGCGGATGTGGTATATATATATCGAGTCTAGATAGGGATCCTCGAATCGGGTCATTTTCTTTTTAATTAAGGAACTGGTTATTATAATTATCATGCATCACTAGTTAACCTGAAACTGATCGATCGGGTGGCCAGGCCAGCAGTTACGGATCGGGCAATCCACTATCTAGAGCAAGTAGCTACGTACTTCGGGTCGATCGCTTTTGGGCCGGGTCGGGGGCACGTGTCATTATTAATTACCTCGTATATATATATGTACTACTTATTGCAATAATATTGATGATAATTAATATAATATTGATGATGATATATATATATATAATAATTAAATGATGATGACTTCCGGATAACCGTTTAAGAAGGCGGTTTTCACATCCATCTGCCAAATTTCACAGTCATGAAAAGCGCCAATCGTTAAGATTATCTTAATGGAACGCAGCATGACTACGGGTGCAAAAATTTCATCATAATGCAATCCTTGCACTTGAGTGAAACCTTTTGCCACTAGTCCTGCCTTATAGGTGTCTGGTTGTCCTTCTACGTAATGCTTTATCTTGTAAAGCCATTTGCACTGAAGAGGCCGTACCTTATCAGGCAAATCAACAAGATCCCATACGTCATTCTCATACATGGAGTCCATCTCGGATTGCATGGCTTCAAGCCATAGCTTAGAGTCGGAAAAGGTCATGGCACCTTTATAGGTAGCGGGTTCGTTACTCTCTAGGAGTAAAACATCATCTCTCTCATTCTCCTCGACCATGCCAATGTTTCTGTCTGGACGAATGGAGACTCTACCCGACCTCTTAGGTTCCATAGGGATGTTAACCGTAGCAGAAGTTGAAGGAACCTCTTCCTCCATTGGTTGCTCGGTTGTTGGTTCTTGAATCTCCGACAGATCGAAGGTTCTATTACTTGACTTATTCTCGAAAAACTCTTTCTCTAAGAACTTCGCACTAGCCGCAAAAAAAACACGTTGTTCGGTAGGCGAATAAAAGTAATGACCAAACATTCCTTTTGGATAACCAATAAAGTATGTCTTGACCGATCGCGGGCCGAGCTTATCCTCGTGTCTCCACTTGACATAAGCCTCGCAGCCCCAAACCCGAATAAAGGACAAGTTAGGGACCGTTCCCTTCCATAACGCATATGGAGTCTTGTCTACAGCTTTAGACGGACTTCGGCTAAGTATAAGAGCAGCTGACAAAAGAGCATAACCCCATTATGAATCAGGTACTACCGTGTGACTTTTCATGGATCGAACCATATCAAGTAATGTTCGGGTGTGAGCTAGCGGGCGTTGGCCTGGATAAGTCACCTCTAGACGTTGTTTAGCTAGTTTGCTAATCACTTTGATATTGGATAACATTTTGAGAGACTACGTCTCTTTGTAGTATATTCTATTTTAGTTTGTATTTATTTGACATTTCTCGTATTTCTATCTTGCATGTAAAAAGTTTTAAAAGCATCGTATTTTCCGCTATATAAATCACATGCTTGTTATGTTTTATTTCCGCATTCGCGAGGGTTGTCACAGTTGGTATCAGAACTTTATCGCTCCCGACGCACACACGTGATCCCTAAACTTAAACTACTTGACCTTGAAATAATTAATGAGAGATGGGTAGAAGTTAAGGATTTTACTTGGTAGTCTATTTGTTTATGCTAAGTGTTAGGATTAACTTGTTTTGTTTTTATTTCTTATGAAGATGGTTAGACCTCGAGTAGTAGAGAATGTTATGCTAGAGGCTCTTACGCAAGTGTTGAAGAATCAACAAGATGCGGCTATTGCTCTAGCCAACCAAGTTCCCCCTCGAAGAGAAGATAACCACCAAGGAGGCTACGCTTGGGTAGCTAGTCAAATAGCCAGAAGTAAGATTATACCTTATGGTGGAGAGCCGGACCCTACCGAGCTATCGGAATGGTTCCGAGAAATGGAGAAGCAATTTGATTTATACCAAGTCCGTGAAGAGGACAAGGTAAGAATTGCAAAGCACTTCCTTGTAAGGGAGGCCGATAATTGGTGGGCGATTACTAGCGCCACCGCTACTCTTGAAGATGATTTCAATTGGGCTTGTTTCAAAGCTCTAGTGGAAGGCCGATTTTATCCCAAGGAGCTAAAGCAACAAAGGCTCAAGGAATTTATTGACTTCAAGCAAAGTAACTTGTCGGCACAAGACTTCACTACGGAGTTCAACAAGCTTGCTCATTTTGCTCCGAGGCTTATTAAAGATGACGAGGATCGAGCTTTCTATTACCGCAACAAGCTTAGTGCTTTACTTCAAAGTAAAGTGAGGAGAAATACTACTTCCTTTGGGGATTTATATGATGATGCTTTATGGGCCGAGAACTCCATGAAGGCCATTAAGGATGAAGCTATGATGAATAATCCCTCTCCTTCTTTCACTCCTAGGCCTAATTTCTATGGGAAGAGACCGTTTACTCCGTCTTCCTCCAATTCTTATGCCAACAAGAGGAGATTCAATCCTCCTCCAAATGCAAGTACAAGGGCTCCCGCTCCTTTCATTCCCCGAGCTACTTCTAACGTGGCTCATAATCCTTATGCTCCTCCTCAAGCTTAAGGTCGCTTTTGCAATCGTTGTAGACTTCCACGCCATCCCAATGTAGCATGTTTCAACCGAACTTATGTTTGATTCTTTTGCCAAAAGGGTGGTCACCGTTATGATGATTGTCCCGATCGTAAGTTTCCCCCTCCAATTGCCAAATCTAAGGGTTCTATCTTCGTTCTGAGCCGAGCCGAAGTCGACGCTCATCCGGAGATAATTACGGGTATGTTCTCGATTTTAGAGCAACCGTGTCTTATTCTTTTTGATACCGGTGCTTCTATGTCCTTTGTGTCTTCGACCTATGCTAATAAATTATCAATCGAGCCTACTTCTAGTGAGGATACTCCCATATCCTTACCATCCGGAGATATTATCACTTGTTCTACTCTTTATCCAAATGTTCCAATCTCTATTTCGGGTACTATCTTTCCCGCAAATCTCTTTAAGTTTCCTCTAGGAGAGTTCGATATAATTCTAGGTATTGATTGGTTAGCATTGTATCATGCTAGGTTCGAGTGTCGAGATCAAAAGATCTATTTAAAGAGTCCTTTAGGAGTTAGAATAACCTATAAGGGATCTCATCCCTGAAAAGGTGTGTCTTTGATTTCCGCAATGAAGTTGGTAAGTATGGTAAGAAAGGGTCACCAAGCATACTTGTGTATTGTGACTCCTTCAACTACCTCTTTGCCAAATATTGATGATGTGCCTATAGTTCGTGAATTTGTTGATGTGTTCCCCGAAGACATGCCCGGGAATCTTCCCGAGCGTGATGTTGAGTTTTCTATTGATCTTGTACCTGGTTCCGGACCTATAGCCAAAGCTCCTTACTGTATGGCTCCAACCGAGTTGAAAAAGTTAAGGAAGCAGCTTGATGATATGATTGAGAAGGGTTTCATTCGACCAAGTGCCTCGCCTTGGGGTGCTCCCGTTCTTTTTGTGAAGAAGAAAGATGGTTCTATGAGACTATGTATTGATTACCGTGAGTTGAACCGGATTAGAATCAAGAATAGGTATCCTTTGTCGAGAATTGAAGATTTGTTTGATCAACTAAAGGGTGCTTCTACTTTTTCCAAGATTGATTTGAGATCCGGTTATCACCAAATTCCCGTTCGTGATGTTGATATTCCGAAGACCGCTTTTAGTACAAGGTATGGTCACTTTGAGTTCAAGGTGATGCCATTTGGATTGACAAATGCTCCCGCTATTTTTATGGACCAAATGAAAAGCACTTTTAGTGAGTACCTTGATAAGTGTGTGGTGGTGTTCATTGACGATATTCTTATTTTCTCCTAGACCGAAGAAGAGCATGCTATTCATCTAAGAACTATTTTGGGTGTTCTTTGTCGTCAGAGGTGGTTTGCCAAATTCTCCAAGTGCGAATTTTGGTTACCTAAGGTGTCCTTTCTTGGGCATGTAATTTCTAAAGAAGGTGTAATGATGGATCCTTCTAAAATAGAGGTCGTTGTTGATTGGAAGAGTCCGACCGATGTAAGAGAAGTCCGAAGTTTTCTTGGTTTAGCTGGTTATTACCGCAGATTTGTCAAGGATTTCTTCAAGCTTGCTAGACCAATGACCCAATTGTTGAAGAAGGAAACCAAGTTCCTATGGAATGAAGCTTGTGAAGCCGCTTTTCAAGAGTTAAAGAAAAGGTTGACTACCGCTCCGGTGTTGACTTTACCTGAAGATGGTGAAGACTTTGATGTCTATTGTGATGCTTCCAAGATGGGTTTGGGTTGTGTACTTATGCAAAGTAGGAAAGTGGTGGCTTATGCTTCGAGACAGTTGAGAGTTCATGAAGTGAACTATCCTACTCATGATTTGGAATTGGCCGACGTGGTTCATGCTTTGAAAGTGTGGCAACACTACCTTATTGGTGTTCATTGTCGTATATTCACCGATCACAAAAGTTTGAAGTACATATTTACTCAAAAAGAGTTGAATATGAGACAAAGAAGATAATTGGAATTGGTGAATGATTATGATTTTGAGTTGTTATACCATAAAGGGAAGGCAAATATTGTTGTCGATGCTCTTAGTAGGAAGTCTTCTTATGCATTGAATGCTATACGAGTATTACCCGATGATCTTTGTGCCGAGTTTTGAAAGTTGAAGTTGGAATTCGTGGAACGTGGATTTGATTATGTTGGTGCTATGACTGCCGAACCTGTTTTCCTCCGTGAGATCCGCGAAAGCCAAGTTGATGATATTACCTACAAGTCTATTCAAGCCAAGCTCCTTGAAGTTAATGCTAAAGATTTCAAGTTTGATGACAAAGGTGTTCTTTGATTCCATGGCCGTTTATATGTGCCTAATGCTCTTGATTTGAGAAAGCGAGTTCTTGATGAAGCTCACCTTTCCCCTTATTCTATTCACCCCGGAGGTGATTAGATGTATAAATATTTGAAGCTAAAATTTTGGTGGCCGGATTTGAAAGGCGATGTTGCGTCTTATGTTGAAAGATGTCTTACTTGCCAACAAGTGAAGATTGAACACAAGAGGCCCGGTGGATTGCTACAACCTTTGGATATTCCACTATGGAAGTGGGAATCTATTTCTATGGATTTTGTCATGGCTTTGCCAAGGACCGCTGGAAGTAAAGATGCCGTTTGGGTTGTTGTTGATCGTTTGAGCAAGTGTGCTAGATTCATTCCGATCAAAGAGACTTGTAGTTTAGACCGTTTAGCGAAAGCCTATGTCGATGAAATTGTTAGATACCATGGTGTTCCCAAGGAGATCATATCCGACCGAGTTCCGAGGTTTTGTTTGAGATTTTGGAAGGCTTTACAAGAAGCCATGGGTAGTAAATTGTTGATGAGTACCGCATTTCATGCCGCTACCGATGGTCAGACCGAGAGGACTATCCAGACTTTAGAAGACTTGCTTAGGGCTTGTGCACTCGACTTCCAATCTAGTTGGGAAAAGAGTCTACCGTTGGTGGAGTTTTCTTACAACAACAGTTATCATGCCTCGATCAAGATGGCTCCTTGTGAAGCTCTTTACAGAAGAAAATGTCGAAGTCCTATATGTTGGAATCAATTGAGTGATGTTTGTGACTTAGGTCCCGATGTTCTAATTGAAACCATTGATCATGTGAAGGTCATTCGTTATAGAATGAAAGCCACTCAAGACCGTGAAAAGTCTTATGCCGATATCCAAAGAAGACCGTTAGAATTTGAGGTTGGTGATAAAGTATTCTTGAAAGTATCTCCAAGAAAGGTGTTAAGGGTAAATTAAGCCCGAAATACATTGGACCTTTTGATATTGTGAAAAGGATTGGTGCCGTTGCTTACAAGTTGGACTTGCCCCCGAATTTGGCTTAGGTTCATGATGTATTCCATGTTTCTCAGTTGAGAAAGTACGTTAGTGATCCAAGCCATGTCTTTCAAGCTGAAATGCCCGAGCTAGAACCAAATTTGTCCTATGAAGAGAAGCCGATCCGCATCCTAGATCGCAAGGATAAGAAGTTGAGAAGTAACGTGGTGCCTTAGGGAAATCTGTGGAGATTGCCATGTGAGAAGAGACTTGGGAACGAACTCTATGCGTAGTAATATCCAGCCTATTCGATTAAGGTATCTTGCTTTCGGTCAAGTTGTCGAGGGCGACATTTTTAAAAGGTGGGGTGGTGTAAACAGCCCCCCAAATGTACCTATTTTTATAGGTAAAAATATTATACGGATAATTTTCAGTCGAAATTTAGTTTTAGTTTAGAATTAAATTTCCCGTGTCTAATTTAGAATTTCCGAATTCGTTTTCGGACTTTACGCGAGATTCCGAGTAAGTTACGTCTTAAGACGTTTTTGAGCTTTTTCTCATGTTTTCCACTTACTCCGTCATATACTCCCTCATAACCTTAACTCCCCCACATTCAATCTTCTTCTTCCTCACCAAGTAAACCCCAAAACCTAGCCTCCATATTTGATCAAGCTTTAAATCATCGCTACTCCTTCGTTACTCGTTTAAATTCGCTCAAGTTCGTCTTATTCTTTCCCTCTCATCGTCCTTTATCCGTATTGGTAATAAAATTACCGTCTTTCTCGCTTTTCAATTTATCCGTCTTTCTCAAAGGTGAATTATATTCATCTTTTATTATCTAATTGTAGGTGGTGACCTCCAAGACACCGACAAAGACTACTTCTTGATAGAAGAGGACATCGACGCAGATTGAAGACGCAAAAAGGTAACGGTGAAGGGTTACTCGATATCATTTACGTGTTTTAATGTGTTTTCTATGTTAGAAACGGAATTTAGAATAAGTTAGTAATCATAGGAATTGTGTTTTTGATGATGGTTGTTGTTAGTTGATAATTGATATGAGAATTGATGGTTTGTGATGATAAATGATGATTGTTGTTTGTTGAACCTTAGTGAAAATTGGGATTTTCGTGTTTAAAGGATCGCGTGCCTGAGACAGGATGCTGGCAGCGTCGTGAGGACTTTGGCAGCGTTTCATGCTGCCAGTTTTCCCCAAAATCGACCCTTTGAATTCTATTCCCACCTTGACTTTCCTTGACCATTTGGACTTAGTTTTCTTCCCCTGATGATTTGTTTGTAGCCCACTCCAAATTGTCGGGTTTGGGTCTCGGGTCTCGGGTCTCGGGTTTGACTTTGCATTTTGTTGACTTTCGGGTTTGACTTTGAATATTAATGTTTCTAATGTATGATAATCCCTTCGCTTGTATCACATGTTTTGTGACGGTTTTTGATATGTCCCACTTTGAGTCAGTTTTACAAATGTTACGGTTTGAGCACTTATTTCCTATGTGCTTTGTACTCTCATTCGCTTGGCTACCTCCACGTTCGTAAGGCTGGAATGTCGGAACGGGGAGTGCATCCTTACAGCTTAATTGCATGTGTTAGTGAGCATGTGACGACGTTGTTCGGAGGCGAACGCTTTGCGTTGATCGACCCGGCCGTCAAATGTTGTATACTTGCGAGGTGGTGTCATATGCATGTAGTGTACCGCTTGTTGTAAGGCTTGTGCTCTTTTCCGCCTCTTTCGTGAAGGTTGACCGAATTTGGGGTACTCGGCGTCTTTGATTGACTGAGTCTTGGATGCAAAATGTTTATCGCATGTCGAACTGGAAAATGTGATTTCGGGATTCTGGCCAGGTTTAGACTAGGACCGCATATTTATATCGTCGTTCTACCAGGAGGAAATTAGTCTACATATACGAAATGAATTGAATCGTGTATGCGTTCAGGGAAATGTTGTATCCCGTGGATGCCCCTTTTAATCATACGAAATGGCTAGTGCGTGTCATTTACCGTGAGAGATGTCGTTAACGTATTGTACGTTTGAATGGATGATTATATGATTGATTACTTGTGATCGTTCGATGACTTGACATGGTTTGTTTGTCGAGTCTCAATCTTATCAAACTTCTATAATATGATGGTTACAACTTTGTACTTCATATTTCGATATTCTTATGTATTGAATTGCCTATTTATCCTTCTCGTATTTCACATGTATATTTATATATGCATGCTTTTTACTTTTGTATTTCTGTTTATGTACGTTTATTGTGATATGGCTGGGAGAACCCGGAGTTACTCCCCACTGACTGTGGCGTTCATGTTTTTCATGGATGAACAGGTAGCTTGATTGGATGGCTTTTTGCTTGTGGTATTTTGGGTTCGGGTGTGAGCTAGCGGGCGTTGGCCTGGATGAGTCACCTCTAGACGTTGTTTAGCTAGTTTGCTAATCACTTTGATATTGGATAATATTTTGAGAGACTGCGTCTCTTTGTAGTATATTCTATTTTAGTTTTTATTTATTTGACATTCCTCGTATTTCTATCTTGTATGTAAAAAGTTTTAAAAATATCGTATTTTCCGCTATATAAATCAAATGCTTGTTATGTTTTATTTCCGCATTCGCAAGGGTTTTCACAATTACCAGGCCTGACGCTCAACTTCAGCAATGCAGAAGTTGAAAAGATTTGAAGTTTGAGAAGAAATCTCAGGTTTTTTTCATTCAACATAATCTACCTTCTTACAAAAGAGCAAGGGTCCTTATATAGGCCTCAAGCTAACTGATACAGACCCTAGAATCTCATCTAAGGGTCAGGATTAATCACTAGGATGCAAACAAACTACTGGCTACAATATAGAGACTGAAGTACAAAAAAAATACTAAAACAGACAAAAGTGCAGGCATTTGACAGTGACATGCTTCAGCTTGTGTTTGTTGTTTGGTGTTGACTTGGAGCTTGTGGACGAGCCTCATTATTGCTCCTTTGACCTTCCTCTGCTTGGCTTCTAATACTAGGTAAGACAATCAAAAGACTTTTGGAAATAGTCTCTTAATGTCTAACCTAAAACGGCAAAGTTACTTTATGCTCTTTGCTTTTCCTGCAAGACTGGTTTTGGTTTGGATTTTTGGAATGGTTGGGGTGTGATATGGACTTGGTCCCCTAGGACTATTTTGGACTTAGATGGGTAAGGTGTTAGCTGGCCATGGTGGCAACTGGTGGTTCAAGGTGTGTTGGAAGTTGAGACCTCCCCAAGTGGTGCCTGCTGAAGTGGTTTGTAGGAGTGTGTCTTGGTTTTGGTAGTCTTGTCTTTGGCTAGTGTTGCTCGTGTCTTGGCTATAATTGCTCTCCCTTCCTGCCTTGTCTTGGCTATTAAAGGTTTGCCCCCTGATTGTCGTCTGGCTACCTCTGTCTCGAGCCCTGACTAGCTCACTGACTGCCCCTTGTTTGCCAATGGATATCACTTGGCTCCCCTTGGCCTGCTCTCTGTCCCCAATGATGATTTTTGTACTGCCCTCCCCCTCAGCTCCTGCTGCAACCTCCCCTGGTTGAACTGGGCTTGTCCTCAAGCATGTGGCCTCCTCATCTTTAGAATCTTCATAGTATGGACTGAGATCTCCTATATTGAAAGTGGCATGAACCCCATAGTCACCAGGTAGATCAATTTTGTAAGCATTAGGACCAATCCTCTCTGTGACCTCAAAGGGACCATCAGCCCTAGGCATGAGCTTGTTCTTTCTCCTCGCTGAAAAACTTTCTTTCCTCAGATGAACCCATACCAAATCCCTTGGCATGAACTCCTACCTTGTCTTAGAAGGCTTGGATTGTTTCTTGTACCTTTTATGACTTCTCTATCTGTCTCTTGACTCTTTCATGTAGCTTCACCATCTGTTGAACCCTCCTCTTGGCATCAAAGTTTATCTCCTCCCTTGGTATGTTAGTTAGCTCCAGGGGCATGAGTGGATTCACCCCATAGACAACTTCAAATGGACTGTGACCTGTTGCAGTTGATGGTGCTCTATTGAAGGCAAACCCAGCATGAGTTAGCTTCAGGTCCCAGTCCTTCAAGGACTTGCTAACTAGATACCTTAGGATCCTCCTTAGTGTCTTGTTAGTGAGTTCAGTCTGGCCATCAGTCTGAGGATGGTGGGAAGTACTTAACAATAGCTTGGTCTTCAAGAGCCTCAACAGGGTCTTCCAAAAGTAACTCATGAATTTGGTGTCTCTTTCTGAGACTATAGTCTTTGGAACCCCATGTATCCTCACAATCTCAATTAGGTAGAGCTCAACATCACTGGCAGCATCCTCAGTCTTCTTGCATGCCACAAAGTGAGCTATCTTGCTTAACTTGTCAACAACAACCATTACAGAATCTTTACCTCTCTGGGTCCTTGGCAATACAACAATTAAGTCCATGTTCACATCCTCCCATGGTTTGCTTGGCACAGGTAGTGGTATGTATGGCCCAACTTGGAAAGAACTTTTGGCTTGCTGGCATACTGAGAATCTTCTAAGGACAATCTGAACATCACCCATCATCTTTCGCTAATAGAACTGATCCTGCAATATGTCAAGTGTCATTTGAACCCCAAAGTGCCCCCTAGGCCTCCTGAGTGTACCTCCTTGATGAGTAGATATCTCTAAGAACCCCTAGGAATGCATAACTTGTTTTCTTGGAACAGGAACCCCTCTTGCAGCATGTAATTGCTCCCCTAAGCCCTTCCCCTCTCAGCCTGTGTGATCCAATCTTCAGCAAAATCAGGGTCCTTCTTATACAATTCTTTTAGGAACTCAAACCCTAACACTCTCTACTCCATGACTAATAATATGGAGTGTCTCTTTGACAATACATCTGCCACAACATTTTTCTTCCCCTCTTTGTATTTGCTAGAGAATGTGAAGGATTTTAGGAACTCAACCCACTTGGCATGCCTGTGATTTAGCTTGTGCTGGCCACTAATGTATTTCAGTGCCTCATGATCTGAGTGTAGGACAAAGGGTTTTGGTTTCAAGTAGTATCCCCAATGCATGTGTGCCCTGATGATAGCATAGAACTCCTTGTCATAAGTAGAGTACTTAAGCTTTGCCCTATTCAGTTTCTCACTAAAATAGGCAACTGGCTTCTCACCCTGGATAAAGACTGCCCCAATGCCAACCCCACTAGCATCACACTCCACTTCAAACAGCTGATCAAAATCAGGTAACTTCAGAATTAGAGTCTCACACATCAGTTTCTTAATCCTCTCAAAGGATTGCTGGGCACCCTCAGTCCACTGGAATTCCTCCTTTTTCAAATATTCAGTAATATGTAGAACAATTGAGCTAAAATTTTTGATGAATCTCCTGTAAAATGATGCCAACCCATGGAACCCTTTGACCTCAGTGATGGTTTTAGGAGTAGGCCAAGTTTGTATTGCTGCAAACTTCTCTTGGTCAACTGATATCCCTCTCCCTAATATAATGTACCCCAGAAATGCAACCTCCTCAACCATGAAGGTACATTTGTCCACCTTCCCAAAAAAACTTATGATCCTTCAATATTCTGAACACAGTCTCAAGGTGCCTGAGATGCTCCCCCTTGCTGCCACAGTATACCATGATGTCATCAAAGTAAACCACAGCAAACCAGCCCTAGAAAGGTCTCAATACCTCTGTCATAAGCCTCATGAAAGTGTTTGGTGCATTGGACAACCCAAAGGGCATCACAAGCCACTCATATAGTCCATGCTTGGTTTTAAAAGCAGTCTTCCATTCATCCTCTTCACTGAGTCTCACCTGATGGTATCCCTGCCTTAGATCAATTTTTGAGAAGATTTGAGCCCCACTTAGCTCATCAAGCACATCATCTAGCCTTGGAATGGGGAACCTATACTTGACTGTGATGTTGTTAATTGTTCTCAGTGCATATCCTCCAGGTACCATCCTTCTTAGGCATCAATAGAGCAGGTACAACACAAGGGCTTAGGGACTCCCTCACAAACCCCTTGCGCATAAGTTCCTCATTCTGTTTCTGCAGCTCTTTGATATCAGCTGGATCACTTCTGTAAGCATATCTGTTTGGCAGTACAGAGCCTGTGACTAGATCAATGTGATGCTCAATGCCCCTCAAGGGTGGTAGTCCATCTGGTAACTCCCTTGGAAAGACCCTCTTGTACCTTAAGATTAAAGGCTCAACTTCTGCAGGCATCTTGGAGCCTTCCCCTCCTGTAACCTCCTTAGATAACAAGACGACTATGGGTTGCTCTTGCTTCATTTCCTTAATCATAGCTGCCTCAGATAAGAACATCACTCCATTGATTTCCTCTGGCATATTAGGACTCCCTTAACTCCTCTGGTTGGGTGGTAGGAGTGTCAAGGTGATCTTCTTTCCCCCATGTCTGAAACTATATGTGTTATCCTTTCCCTGGTGAGTTGTGTTCTTGTCAAATTCCCAAGGTCTCCCTAACAGAAGGTGGCAAGCATCCATGGGACCCACATCACATAACACCTCATCCTTATATATTTTTCCAATGGAGTATGGAACTAGACATTGCCTATCAACCCTCACCTTAGCCCCCTTGTTAAGCCACCTCAGTTTGTAGGGGTGTGGGTGTTCTTGAGTAACCAAGTTCAGCTTGTTTACTAGGGTGAAAGAAGCTACATTAGTACAGATCCCCCCATCAATTATCAAATTGCAGACCCTTTCCTGGATTGTGCATCTACTCTTGAATATCAAAGACCTCTAGTCATCCTCTAATGGTGTATGTTGGGAGTGCATGACCCTCCATAGGACTATGTTGTGGCCTGTATCAGGGTGAGCCATAACTAAGTCCTGCCCTAGTTCCTCCTCAGTTGTTATCTCCTCCAACACCAAGCTTTTATCAACCTCATACTCAACCAGCCCCTCCCTCTCTCATTCTTCCACCTCCATGAGTGTCATAGTTCTCTTAGAAGGACAATCCTTCCTAAAGTGGCCATAGCCCTGACACTGGAAGCACCTGATCTTGTTCTCAGTTAGGGTGGGGTTAGGTTTGGAGTTCAAAACTTCCTTTCCCTTGTATGTGGTGGTCTTGGCGGTTGCTTTAGGGATCTCCCCAATTTAAACACTAGTATAAGGTTTAGGTACATATGGTTTGGTTTTGCCTATCTTCTCAACCCTCAATGCTAGGTTGACAACATCATCATAGGACCATAGGGGTTGCATTCTGACTCTAGCAGCAATGTTCCTATCTAGACCCTCTAAGAACCTGGCAATTCTTTGTTCTGGTTTTTCATTGACCTCACACTGGAGTGTCAATTGCTCAAACTCACTTAAGTAGGCCTCAATAGGCCTCTCCTCTTGTTTAAGTTTAGACAGTTTGATAAACAGGTCTTGTGTGTAGTCTTTGCTGACAAACTTACTTAACATTTTCTTTTTAAGTTTTGACCAAGATTTGAGGGTTCTTTCCCCTCCTTAATCATTTGGTGTTTCAGATTATCAAACCATAAGGATGCATATCCTTTCAGTCTTTACACAACAACTTTAAATGATTTAACATCAGTGTAGCCTTTGTATTCAAACACCTTTTCAACATCCCTAATCCATTCTAGTAGGTCATCAGGATTTAAACTACCAGAAAATTCAGGGATTTTTATCTTAAGATGCTTGTCAGTATGATCTGGGACCTCCTGATAAGTGATGTTGCTTTCTCCTGAGTCTGATCCTTCTTCCTCCTGCAGGGGTTGACCCCTTCCCATTCTCATGTGGCCACGACCTCTGCCTCTGCCTCTTAGGGGTGGTCTTCCTCTTACTGGGTTTGGGATGTTCTCCATGACAGTGTTTAGAGCAGCCAGCACCACATTGACAGTACCTGCTAACTGGTCCACCTTCCCTTCAATACCTGCAAGCCTCTCTTCACTCATAGGGATATTTTTTGTGTTTTTGTTGTAGTTAGGGAATTAATGAACTCACAACCAAAGCTCTGATAACCAAATTTGCAGGGGTATAGTAGGGGTGTTGTATGAATTGAGATAAAATTACTCACAGAACAAACTAGACACAAGGATATAGATGTTAACTAATTCTCACAGCTTAACACAGGAAACTAGACAACAAACTTGACAGACTAAGATCACTCACCACAGCCTAGCACAGGTGAACAACCTTGAGTCAAACAACAAGGCAAACAACCCACAGTCTGAGCATATGGAGGTTTGAACTTGCCCACAGACTTTGATCATTACCCACAGCCTAGCACAGGGTATTACCGGGCCTGACACTCAACTACAACAATGCACAAGTTGAAAAGATTTGAAATTTGAGAATAAATCTAATGTTTTTTTCATTCAATATAATCGACCTTCTTACAAAAGAGCAAGGGTCCTTATATAGGCCTCAAGCTAACTGATAAAGACCCTAGAATCTCATGTAAGGGTTTAGATTAATCACTAGGATGCAAACAAACTACTGGCTACAATATACAGACTGAAATAAAAAGAAAATACTAAAACAGACAAAAGTGCAGGCATTTGACAGTGACATGCTTCAGCTTGTGTTTGTTGTTTGGTGTTGGCTTGTAGCTTGTTGACGAGCCTTATTAATGCTCCCTTGACCTTCCTCTGCTTGGCTTCTATGACTAGGTAAGACAATCAAAAGACTTTTGGAAATAGTCTCTCAATGTCTAACCCAAAATGGCAAAGTTACTTTATGCTTTTTGCTTTTCCTGCAAGACTGGTTTTGATTTGGATTTTTGGGATGGTTGGGGTGTGATCTGGATGTTAAGTTCATATACCTACTCATAAGACATTTGTTATGATATACTAATTAACTCTTGTATTAGTTTCAAGATCTAGTTACATGCAAACAAAAAATGAAACAATAAGAGAAGAAAATTGATTTCCTCACATGGCTTTAGGACATGATAGGGCAGAAGAATAGGACTCCTTCATATTCTTAGTTTTGATCTATTCAATAAAGGGATTAAATTCCTAAGCTCCAAGTGTAGAAGCACTCCTTTTAGATGCACCTAGACTATCCCAAATCCTCTCCTTATCTCACAATACTAGATGAGATGAGAAGCTCCCTTAAACTTAATATCATTATTACTACTAGTAATATAACTTGGTGTGTGTATGTATGAGAAAGTAGTAAGAACAACTTGTTTGTGCTTATTTTTTTTTAGTGAGATAAGTTAATCAACAGACAACTACTTTTATGTGTAGTAGAAGAGAACTTATTCTCTTCTCTTTGCACTTGGGCATGCCGGTTTTGGAAGATGGGAGGGGGACAAGCATGCTTGCTTTCTCCCTTACCCATGTAGCTAGAGTAGGTTTAGGTTAGTTAGGGTATTAAACATGTCTTACAACAAATAAATCATACTTAACATTTTAGGTGATATGGGATCCATTTTATCTTATACATTTTGTCAATTGTCATATGTGTGACATGTGACAATTAACATATATTTGAGCTTATAAAATCATATTTAACAATTAAATACAATCTTACAACAAATAAATCATACTTAACATTTTAGGTGATGATCTGCAAATATACGTTTGAAATGGTCCATCTCATATAATTTACAACTTATTGTAATTATATTAACCAATTAATCTTATCTCTAATGTTGCATAAACATCGTACAACTTTGGCAATATAACATTTAATCACCAAAATGTATTTCATATAATCATATAATAATAAGATAATTCTCATATACAGTTTGAACTTATTCAATCCAAGGGCATAATTAATCTGTATCAATATACAATTAATTTACTTTATGATTTGGGAATTGTCCTTTAGGTGTGACCTCAAGGGACCAAGTGATCACCACCGTCATACGACGGTAGTGTCAAATTCTATTAAGCCAATCATTACCGATTAATATGGATCAGTTGATTTTAATATTAATCATCCCTTTGTATTCTTGTTAATGAGATTTAATTAAGTGATCGCACTATTGTTGAGAACACTCACTCCAACAATCTCCCACTTGTTCGCAACAAGTGTGCGTCACCAATTCTCTTGTCCTATTTTAAATCTCCCACTCAATGCAAGGTGTCTTGAAGGTCGTACTTGCATGTGATCATATCTAGAGTGGTTCCCTCGATCTGGAGAGTAACTGTCTGACTAGAATTATCTACCGTAAATACCTTCCGAGCGTGGCCACGCATTTCCAGCTTACTACTCCTCGAGTGGCCTTGAGATATATTATAACCCTTACAAGGCGTTGGACAATTCCTATTGCACTATTCTCTTCGTTCACTCACAGTCCTTTATGACCCAATAATTGCCCATTCACCCCTTTTTACAGAATGGCTTGGGGCAAAAATCAAAGTCAATCAGAAACTATGCCGACTTGGGCGAATAGTCTCTAGTCTAAGGTATTAACTCAAAAAGAATACTATAGTAGCTCTCGCCACGACCAGGCTTTATGAATTGCCAGAACTCTATAAGCGGTCACTGCCCGACAGAGTGTCCTATACAGTCTGTTTATGTGATCGACTAGTCATCTCATATGACTCTATGGCCCTTGAACTTGCCATCAATCGCATCACACTCTAGTCACTTCGAGACGTCACCTCATGTAAGTAACTAAGGGCCAAGGCTATGTTAATCCAGTTCACTTTAATAGGGTTCAAAGTTGTCACTACAACCTATTTGGATATAACAAAGCACAAAAACTGAGTTTTATAAACTCAAACGATAAATGTGATTATCACATATGAATAATCAACACAATGTTATTGCTTCATATCATATAATCTAAAGTATACATGTTCCATGACACTTCATGGTCATCTTGTCTAAATGCAATAAAAGCTTGGATGGTCAATATACTATGTATCCATTTGTTCCAACTTTATGAATTGGTTTTTCTTTCCATTCATCGTTATTCCCAATAACATGAATTTATCTAAGTACATCACTAGATCTCTATCTAGTGTTGGACTCTTTAATCTTAAAAGAATCTCCCACTTGTTATCATGATAACCACGTGAAGGGTATCTTGGTGGTAGGGTCTACTTATTAGATCCTTGTAATCCACCTCATCCTCATCATTATGTACTAAGACTCTATTTGTAAAAATTTTCAATGATTGACACTTCAATCATCCCTTTTATTTATTCGCTTTTAATATAACAAAATTTAGCCTTGGATTTTGTCAGATCCTTTACAGGTTTGGAAACTTGTGTTCGTGTGACATTTAACACGCAACTAAGTTATTATTACCAAACACAAGAATAAACTCATAATTCTCCTCGAGAATCTCATGGTCATTCTTGAAGGCTATCCAGTGACTCTTATGTGGATTACTTGTTATCAACTTGTCATGCTCCAAGCATACAACTTATCAAGGTCTGTGCATATCTTGGCAATATGATTGGCCTAATGGCGGAAATATTAGCAATCATGTGTATCCTGTCTCATCTATCACCATAGATTTTGGATACATTCGCCAAGTCTTTCATCTAGAAATGATTTTCCAAACACTCCTCCACGGAAGGCAATGTCAGTACATCATTCCCAATGACCAATATGTCTCCTACATATGAGACATGGGAGATTTTATTGCCTTAGATACAATATGCTTCTTCCAAGTCTTTCATCTAGAAATGATTTCCTAAACACTCTCCACGAAAGGCAATGTTAGTACATCATTCCTAATTATTGATATGTCTCATACATACAAGACATGGAAGATATTTTGCTCCCACTAATCTTCATGTCCATACATGACGAAGTTTCACTCCCACTAATCCTCATGTCCACACATGATAGATCTAGCTCCCACTTAACTACATGCATAAACATGACTTTTTCGACAATTCGAGGAAACCATTCTCTCTTGTTATGCTATGATTATTACAACCTCTCAAGTGCTCTCTTAGGATCACACATTGATCTCCTAAGTTTTGTACGACAAATTGTCCACTTCTAAATTCCCATTTAGAAAGGAAACTTTAAACAAATCTTTGTCACTTTGTCATACATATACTTTCAACGAAGTGTAGATGCAATAATCTTGGATCTCAAAGATGGTTATATTTTAACTTATATACAATACTTTACAATAAAGTTTTATTAACCCTAAGGAGGTCTAAACTTCCCCATCTAATTTTATATGTATAGTATCCATCTTGTATTCTTAAGGCTCTTATGCAACAAATTCGAATTGGAAATTATAACCGCCAATCTATAGATCATAGTTATTACTTTAACAAAGTAGATATTTTTACTATAAGCTTTCATTATAAGCTTCCGACCTTGGATGACTTAAGAACATTTTCTCTTGTCTTTGTTTGTGGAATATTTTCTCCCACTCTATCCTTTAGTAAATACGCTTATTTACGAGAAGGATAGCACCATGAGCCACAAACAGTTTTGTTTCTTTAGGTGTAATAAGAGAAAATTCTTGTAAGGATAGCTTCATGAGCTCTATTCCTTAGTCACAAACAGCTTTATTCTCCAGGTATAAGTGGGGTATGATGCTCGTATTAACTCTTATTAACTTTGAGCGATCTATTGTAACTTTATTTGTTTAGACTTTAGTATTCTAGCTTCTCTATAGACTCACTCTATTTAAGCAAAATACTTGGACTCTTATCCATGTCTTGAACAAATTTAGGATTCTTAACAATTCCATAACCCGTATGGAGTCATATTGGCGTTAAAAGATCTTATCTTACGACTTATATGGATTGTAAATCCCCAAGTGCGAGTTTATTAACTCGATTTGATTATCCAATCATTATATGTTCTCACATGATCAATTAGTCACAATACTTTATGTTTAAGATATAAACTTTGTATAATGAAAAGTTTAGAACATAAATTCCACAAACATAATGACTTGGGTCTCCTCTATGTGGTGGCTACCTTAGCTCCCTCATCTTGGAGATTCCCTAAAGCTTGCTTTGCTTTGTCTTTCTTCTCATGCCTGTAATCTAATTAGGAGGATGAAAACTACAACTTGTGTCAAAATACCAAAGTTGAGATTAATATCAATAACATAAACATTCGGGAGAACTATTATTTACTGGAAGAACTCGTCCAGTCTTAATATCTCCCAAATATATGGGGCAATTACGTTTCCAAGAGCCTATACCATTACAATAATGGCACTTGTCGTTGGAGGTGACACCCTTCTTAGACTTAGAATAACTATTCCCAATAGCCTTTCTTTGTCCTTAGAAGGTGTGGGCTTGTTCCGTTTGTGTCCGCTCTTCTTGAACTTCCCTTTGCTTTTGTCATTTGATGTTCAAAACATATTTGCTAGTTCTAGCATGGTAGCCCATATCACGCTCGGTTTGCACAACCAATTTGTGCAACTCATGTAGAGTCGTGGTCACGTTTTGCTTGTTGAAGTTCACCCTAAAACCAACAAACCCTTTGATACGGTTTAGGGAGTGGAGTACATGGTCAATCACAAGTTGTTCGGGAATCGTTATTCCTTGCTTCTCAGTACCTCGACAGGCTCAATCATTTTGAGTATGTGGGAGCAAACATATTGACCATCCTTCATTTTTAAGGTCGAAAAACTAAGAAGCGACTTCATATTTTATGATCCTAAGTGCTCGTGAAAACACGGTCACGAGTTTAGTGTAGATCTCTTACGTGAAATTCATCTTTATGACATTTCTTTGAAGCTCGGCATCTATAGAGAAGATCAAGACATTCTTGATCGTGGCCGATTCTATTTGGTAAGTCTCATAGACCTCCTTTACGGCGTTAGTTGACCTTGTATTTAGAAGCGTTGGGAGAAGCATTGGTGAGGTAACGAAGCTTACCATCACCTTTGGTGGCAAGGCAAAGTTGCCCATTCCAATTCGCGAAATTAGAACAATTTTTTTCGAATTTGCATTGATCCATAAAGGATCTAAGCCATAATACGTTGGTGAGTTGTGGTACGGGAGGTCGAACCTCGTTATCGTTTGCCGACATTGCGAATAAATAAGTTTGACTACAAAATAGAAAATGAAAGAAACATCAACATTTATCGTTTTTAAAATACTTGTAAACATTTTAAACAAGTTTAGCATTTATATAATGACCTCTACCCAATTACATAAATGATTCCAAGACCCAAATCCTATATTAACTCGGGTTTATGTGAGCCACGGACTCCACGACCTTCATTAATATTACTTGGTGGGTTAACTCTTTAACCGATTCTACGATGAAATACTTTATTGTCATCTTTAGCCCGGAACACATAGGCCACGAACCCTAATCTTTCCTGTTGAGTTCAACCAAATTTCGATGCAATAACGATTTATTGCCCCACTTACCCAACGTAATAAGTTTAGCACCTCGGTGAGCCGAACCTACTTCCTTACGAAATTGGGATTCATGGGTTCTACTATTTGTTAAGGCTAAATCTCAATTAATAAAATAGAGGTCAAGTCAATTTATATTATCTATCTCCTTTTTAAGTGAACTAAATAGGTGAACTATCGATAATTGTAATTGACGCGGTCGATTCACTCGATAAAATGCATGTGTGATTTAAGTGGCGATCTGGCATGCATGTAACATATAAACAAAATGCTAGCTTAAAATAAATTCCTAGCATGGCCTTCCTAAAATAATAGAAAATCAAATTAACTATAACAAATTCGGAAACTACCTCCTTGGTCCCTTGAACTTTATTTGCACGCCTCCGAAGGTCACCGTCTTCCTTTTGGAACGCCTTTCCACATGGCACCGTCTTTAGGAACCTCCGGGATTACAAATAATATAATAAAATTACTAGGCTTTTCTATTATACATTTGTAAAATAAAATGAAATTATACAATAAAAGTGATACGAGATCACAATCAATTACAACCGAATCAATATTCCCATACATTTCGGGTAATATCGATTAAAAACTAAGGCCATAGTAAGAAAAATTACATAATTCCAAAAATTACATAAATCAAAATGACATTCATTCATTCAAAATGCAGCATAATAATATGTAAACTCATGCAATAATATATGTGATACGAGTACATATACAGGTCATTGGAGGAACGGATTCAATACAAGTCGTAGATCAGTTTAAGGCATTCCGATGATTATTTGGGGATGGTGATATGTGAATATTTGCATCATTTTAACCCCAAATTTAGCTCGGTTTTGTATGTCATTTGTGCTTTGTTAAGCCAATTTATGAGCTAATATCGTCTTCTAGGCGAATTCCTATGTTCTAACCTGTTTTGTAGGGAAAGTGACGTTTCTACGCCCTTTTTCTATATTCCCGAGCATTTGCCTAGAACCCGACGATTTTAGGAAGCAAGCTTGGCCAAGTCAAAGGCACTTCAAGAAGGTTCACTGATTCAAAAGAAAAAAGAAGCAAAGACGATTTCGCAGTTGTCAGAAGATCGATTAGTTAGGCGAAGAAATCATCATTTTACATCAAACCCTATCAACAAACCCGACTCAAAAGGTCAAGGGGGATAATGAAAATCAAGTCATAGGCCAAGGGAGATGAAACGAAAGTCAAAGCATCCAGATTACTACATACCCGATCGGGTAAATAGTGTACCCGATCGGGTATGTTTGCTGATCCGAGCTTTTGCTTCGACTTCCTTTATTTTGTCCTATATGTTTAATGTAAAACCCCTTCCCCACGAAACCTACTGCTATATAAGAGTGCCTCAGCCACCACAACTCAACACACTTCTCTACACACAATTAGAAACCCTACTTTTCTTTTTACATTACATAAAAACCTAGATTAGGAGGAGAGAAACCTAGCCTCTCTTCTCTCGTCTATATCATTTTCTTCTTCATTTTTGTCCTTAGTTTCTTAGTTTATTTCTGATTTCTCTACATCAAATCCTTAGCCTAGATTAATAAAAATTCCATCTTTGTAATCTACTTTATGTGGTTCAAGTATTGTAATTCGTGGATCGACTATTCTATGCAAGGAATTTCTATTATGGTTTTTTTTATTTCATCATTGTCGTTGTTGATCGTCATCTAGGTATTCCTATTTTATCTTTTGTTTAACGTCTTTATGTTTCTTATTTGATTGCTATTTTATTTACATGTTATTTTAGATTCAATTTCAATATCATTGTAATCATTTCATTTCCCTAGATCTTCAATTTAGCGCCGTTATTATCGCCAATTAAAGAATCTTAAAATATTATCAAAACCAAATAAACATGTCTATCCTAGTTTTTATTATTAACATCATCTTAGATCTAAACATCACCATGAGTGAGTAGTCGTTTTTCTAGGGTGTAGGGTAGCCATGTAGTTTGATTAAAAGATTATAATTGGATAAAAGAAATTGTGCTTTTAAAACATTTTGTCTATGCATGTTTGGACTATAACGATAGTTAACGATTCCTGATCAAAATCATTGACTAAAATGGAATTCTTTTCCAAAGTAGAAATACGTTAATTCAATAGACAAAGCATGACATGGTAGATTAGACCTAGTAAATTGCCTAAAAGCCTGCTACACCATCTGATCTATGATTGTAATGAACACATCATTCTTACGAACTCACAATGAATTATTTGCATGTTCTAAATCCAATTTCATCAATATGTTAATCTACATGTGTGAACCTACTTCCCTAGATTCTTTTTATCATTGTTAATTCATCACCTGCTTTACTGTTTTCGTTTTTGATTTGCTTTTATTTTGTTTTCATTTATGCTTTTTCTTAGTTTAGAAATCAAAACCCCAAAACCCAGATACTCGTTAGATAAGACCCAATTGCAAGACATTTCACATTCTATAGGAATCACCATCTCCCTGAGCATCGACCCCTACTTCCCTAATTACATTAATTTGTTATTAGCCTAGTCTGGGTAATTATCTTTGACCAGGGCTTGCGACAGGCCCGATCAAATTTTGGCGCCGTTGCCGGGGAGCACGGTTTTGTTTTCCTTTTTCTTGTGATTTTTATTGCACTTAGTTTTATCTAGTCTGTAGGAACCCAAATTCCTTCAGACCTCTCTTAATTTTTCATCTTAGGTTTTCAATCTTATGCCCAGATCTTCTAGACCAGGGACCCCTATCTCTTTAGACCCCGATCTAGAAAGGACTCTGCGTAGGCGACAAAAGTTATTCAACGAAATCTCAAAAGCTTCTGATACTTCAAGTTTAGACCGTATTCGTGAGAATTACTCGGATATTTTATCTAATCTTGAAGGAGAAGAAGATCCATTCTCATCTCCATTCTCAAAAACCAATCAACCTTCAAACAACACTCCATCTGTATCTTCACAAAAGAAAATGGTTCGACTTTCAGACCATTCCAAACCAACTGCAGATACACTTCTAAGGGGTATTGCTACACCCCAAATCACAGCCCGAAACTTTGAAATCAAACCTGCCTTCATCAGTTTAATAGAACGAAGTCAATTTGGTGGCAATGTCACAGAAGATCCCAACCTTCATATTCAAAACTTCTGTGACTATTGCTCTACAATTAGACAAACTAGAGTATCCCAAGAGCAGATTAGGGAAATGCTCTTTCCCTTCTCTTTAACAGGAAAGGCTAAACTTTGGATCAATAGCCTTGACCAAGTTGCCTTAGGAATAGCCGACTGGGATAGTCTAGCTCTTGCTTTCTATCAAAAGTACTTCCCCCCAGAACGAACCGCACTCTTACAGAGTCAAATCACTGGATCCCGTCAGAGAGGCGATGAAAGACTTTATGAGGCATGGGAAAGGAACAAAGAATTACAAAGAGAATGCCCTTATCATGGCCTTGATTCATGGTTCTTAGCTATCACCTTCTACAACGGTTGTTGTGGCGAATCGCGTCGTTTCCTCGACTCCGCTAACAATGGTCATTTCGATCAGATCGATGTAGAAATAGCTAGTGCAACTATCGAGTCAATGACAATTCACGACTCTCAGTATAGCAACTCACGTGCTATGCCGCTCAAAACCAAGCAGGAAGATTCAAGCAAAGTAGCACTCGTAGAAGCCCAATTAGCCCTTCTGCAACAACAAGTAGGAAGCTCTTCCCAATCCAAGCAACAGGTTAATGTCACTAACCACGTAGTGGTATAAGAGACATGTGGGGTTTGAGGACACAGTTTTCAAGAATGTAGGAGTTCGCTAGAGGCAAGTCAATGCCTACTAAGCATACAGGCAGGGCAATGCTTTCTCAAACTTCTATAATGAGAACACAAAAGAACCATCCTCTTTTGTCCTACAAAAGCACCAATATTCAGAATCCCCACCATCAGATTCATCAACCATTCATACCACATCAACAGAAGCCCTATAATCCACCTGGATTTCAAAACCAGAGACCTCCATTTCAACCTAACTTCAATCAACCTTACCAACACCAACACCAACACCAACGCCAACCTCAACACCAACCACCCCAAAATCAAAGCCAACCCAATGACTCAAGCCTGAGCAAAATTGAATTCATGCTTCTCCAAGTTGTTCAAAAACAAGATTCAATGTTTACTCAACTTTAAAAGAGTGACCAAGCTCAAAATGTTGTCATCAAGATGCTTGAAACTCAAATGGCCCAATTGGCTGCCTCTAATACCCAAAGCAAACAAGGCCAACTCCCACATCATGGTGAGCAACCGAGGGACACCGCTAATGCTATTACCCTTTGGAGTGGTACCACTTATAAGGAACCTCAGCAACCCAAGGAAACAATAGTTGAGCCAACACCAGTAGAGAGCCAAAAAGATTCCCAACCATCCACCGCTAAGGAAGCGAAAAACAAAGAAAAGAAGGATGAACCTGTGAAGGAACCCATCAAAATCCAAGTTCCATTTCCCCAACGCTTGAGGAGAAATCATAAGGAAACCCAGTTTAGCAAATTCATGGAAGTAGTTAAAAACCTCCAAGTAACGGTTCCCTTCACTGAATTAATCACTCAAATCCCTTCTTACACAAAATTCATGAAGGATATCTTAACTAAGAAGAGGACTTTAGATGATGTTGAAATCATAGCATTCACAGCTGAGTGCAGTGCTTTGTTGCAAAATAAGTTCCCTCCTAAGTTAAAGGATCCCGGTAGTTTCTCTATACCTTGCACTATAGGCACCTACACAATCGATAAAGCTCTATGCGATCTAGGTGCCAGTGTAAGCGTCATGCCCTATTCCATATGTGAAAAGTTGAATATGGGAATTCTCAAATGCACCAGTGTCACTCTGCAAATGGCAGACCGTTCTTTAAAACAACCTATGGGAGTTTTAGAAGATGTGCCTGTCAAAGTAGGAAAGGTTTCATTCCCGTCGATTTCATCGTGCTAGATATGGCTGAAGATTCTCAAATCCCTATTATTTTAGGAAGGCCATTTTTACACACTGCCGGAGCAGTAATGTAACAACCCGAAAAGTACCCTATTTTTCTTGTAAAAATATTGTACGGATACTTTTCAGCCTGTTTAAGTTTTAAAGTGGAATTAATTGTTTCCAGTCGAATTTAGAAATTCCGAGTTTGTATTTGGAATTTCTGCGAGATTCCAAGGGAATCCCGTTTTTAAGTCAACTTTGACTTTCGTTGACTTTTTCCGACTCGCCTTGTGAGTTTGAAGACCGAAATTTTTTTTAAAAAAATAATATTTTTAATTTATTTTTATTAAGATTTATTTAGATTTATCATAATTTAATATAATTATTTTGAATTTATTCGGAATTTAAAGAATAACTTTTACGGTTTAATCCCGAACATCATTTAACTATTCCCGAGTCATCGTAAATCCCGAAACAAACCCGAAACTCGACTTTGGCATGAGTCACACGCCCATGTCATCTTTTTCCACTCACAATTTGATTTTTTAATTGTTTCGATTAAACTAATACAAATATCTTAGATATTTGTTACTTTTTCGATCCGTTAACGAAAATTACGCAAATCGCTCAAAAACAGATCCGACTACTACCCATTTCTCACGGCTCTTTCCCCTCTCTTAGGCCTTGATATTTTCATTTCTTTTGATTACAATAACATAATATCTTGATAATTGATTTAATTAACTTAATATTTAATCAATTACCGTAATATATTTATTTAAACCGAGTCAATTCCGTACCAACAATTTCAAAACCCGACTCATTATTTTCTCTATAAACACACGGCCCAATCCCACCATTACTCACTAACAACTTTTCATTTTCCAATAAATCAAATTAAGATCTAATTAATCGTTCTTCATCGTTCTTCATTCGTTCTTCGTCGTTCTTCATCCGTTCTTCGTCGTTCTTGAGCAAAATCATCATAAAACCTTCAGTTCTTAATTAAATCCGTCCTAACTTATATTTCTAGAATCTCCTCCTCGCTCTCCATCTTCTAGTACGGTTTATTTTCAATTCCGTCAAAATCGTTTTCAACATTTAATTATGGAAAATCAAGTTTAAGTTCTAATAATGTTTTTCTTGTCATTTCTTATAGGGGACGATTTTGAAGACGAGTTTGGAGACTCGTATATTTTGGGTGAAGATTAGTAGACGGGTTTTTCTTTATTTCTTATTTTGGTGCTACTTGATTTTGCTAGCTAAGGTAACAATTCCGAGTTACTCGACGATTTAATGTTACATAGCCTTTGTTTCTTTAGTTTTTGGTTCATCTTTTGTGTTTGTTCATGTTATTATGATTTATGGATTTTTAATAGTAACATGATAAGTAGTATGATTTTTATGTTGTATGGAATTTTTAACATGTTAGTATTCTTGATAAATTTAGATGATTTATTTATAACCATGATTTTTATATGGATGTTGGTTAAATTAGTTGTTAAAATGGTTGTTTGATAATTAAAACATGTTGGAAATAATTTGGTGGTGGTTGTTGTGGGAACCGTGTAAGTGGCCGTGTAAACCAGCCCAAACCAGGCCGGTTCAGGCCGGTTAGGCCGGTTCAGGCCCGGTTCAGGCCGGTCTGGGTTGGTCCATGGTGGGTCCGTGAGTTGGCTTGGGAGTTGTGTCGATGTTTGATTGTTTTGTTGTTGTTTTGACGGGTTTTAAATATGTTAAGCATGCGGGAAAAATATTAAGAAACGGTGTTAGAATTTTAATCAAAACAGCCCAAACCAGGCCCGTGGGCCCAGTCCAGGTCCGGTTTGATCTCGGCCCAAAATCAGCCCGTGGGTCCCTCTTTGGACTTGTGACGGTTTTTGAGTTAATTGTTATTTTATCGCGTTTTGTAATAATTAGCAAGTGAGAAATGTTAATAAGTTAAAATATTTAATTAAAAGGTTTTTCATAAAATTATTATTTCTCACATGTTAGAAATTATAATACGAGATTATAGTTAAATTTAATATCCTTTAAGTCAAGCGGGGTTTTCGTAAGATTTAATATTTCACATGTTAGAAGTTTTAATAAAATAAACATGTAATGAATATGATGATTTTTATGTTCAAGTCTAATTGGTAAAGACTCTGTTTATAGCCGGTTTGACCAAACGGGTTTGGTCAAACTAAGATCTAGTCAGCCCCGTTTTGACTGATGACCCGTCGCGGGACTCGGGTCGGGGATTTGTCTTCAAGTAAGGTTGTATTTAATTAATGAATTAGCCTTAGTAGATATGAGGCGATATGTTATTTGAATATGATTTATATGCCATTAGTCACATGATAGGAAGTTGTTCCCGTGACGGTTTGATTGTATGATAAA
>JAIUZE010018516.1:0-13858 GCA_022085475.1 Heliosperma pusillum
TTTCCTATAGATTGTGAATCGTCTCACAATTGAGTTTTATCTAATGATTCTCTGGGTTTTGGATTTTGTGATGTCTAAACTAACAAAAGGCTAAAATAAAAACAAAATAAAAACAAACTGAAATGAAAACGATAAAGCAAATGATAAATTAACAATAATGGGAAGCATCTAGGGAAGTAGGTTCACACATATAGATTGACATATTGATGAAAGTGGATTTGGGATATGCAAATAATTCATTGAGCGTTCGTAAGAATGGTGTGTTCATTACAATCATAGATCAGATGGTTTAGCAGGCTTTTTATGCGATTTACTAGGTCTTAATCCACTATGTCATGCTTTGTCTATTCAAATCTCGTATGTCTACTTTGGAAAAGAATTCCATACTAGTCAATGATTGTGATCAAGAATCGTCAACTATCGTTAAAGTCCAAACATGCATAGACACAATGTTTTAAAAGCACAATTTATTTTATCCAATTATCATCTTTTAGTCAATCTAACATGGCTACCCTACACCCTAGAAAGGTGACTACTCACTCATGATTATGTTTATGTCTACGATGATATTAACAATAAAAACTAGGATAGACATTTTTAGTTGATTTTAACAATAATTTAGACTCTTTATGTGGTGATAACAATGACGCTATATGACAATCTAAGAAATGAAACTGCGATTATAACAACATGAAAATGAATCTAAATGATATGAATAGAAAATAACAATCAAATGGAAAGCAATTAAGAACAATAAGCAAAGGATAAATTAGAAATACCTAGGTGACGATCAATGATGAAAGCGATAACAATAATAGAAATCCCTCGCATAGAAATACCGTACCTTGAATTACAACTCTTGAACCCAACAAAGTAGATACAAAAGATTGAAATTCTATTTGAACTAAGCTAATGTTTTGATAGGAAATGGAAAGAAATAAACTAAGAACAAAAGACAAAAGTAGAAGATAATCTAAACTAGAAAGACTAAGACTAAAGAGAAAACTAATAAGAAGATTGTATGAAATATAGGATTAGATTGTGTAAGATAGTTTATTTGATGGATGATGATATGAGGGGCTTGGAACATCTATTTATAGTATTAGGGTTTCGTGGAGAAGAGGTCGGGCATTAAATACATAGGGCAAATTTAGGAAGAAGGAGCCGCAATGCTTGGAGCAGCACACATCCCCGATCGGGTACACACTTACCCGATCGGGTAAGTCGTCTTCTGGAAGCTCTTGACTAACGCTTCATCTTCCTTTGCTTGACTTGACTTCCAACATCCCCCTTGACCTCTACAATCGGGTTTGTTGATAGGATTTGATGTAAAGCGATGAATTCTTTCGCCCAATTGATTGATCTTCCGACAACTACGAAACCGTCTTTGCTTCTTCTCTCTCTTAAGTTAGTGAACCTTCTTGAAATGCCTTACACATGGTCAAGCTTTCTTCTTCGAATCGTCAGGTTCTAGGCAAATGCTCGGGATTATAGAAAAAGGGCGTAGAAACGTCACTTTCCCTACAAAACAAGTTAGAACACAGGAATTCGCCTAGAAGACGATATTAGCTCATAAAATGGCTTAACAAAGCACAAATGACATACAAAACCGAGCTAAACTGGGGGTTAAAATCATACAAATATTCACTTATCAAACTCCCCCAAGCTAAACCTTTGCTTGTTCTCAAGCAAACATAACAAACAATACCAGGACAAGGTTGCAAGCATTGGCTACTATACCATCAGGAAACAAATCTCAACATAAAACTTTGAAAACATAATGAATCATAACCCAAAAGCAACGTGGGCAAGAATGATACATAAACATGGCTGAGATTTACATAACGGCGTAGCGCAAAGAATTTCACTACAGAATTTCGGCTCTTGCATGATCTTTTGACAAATGGACTCTTACGGCACACTCGAACACTCAATGTATGTAAAAAGGTGATTTCTTTATGTGTAAATGTTTTTGAGACACTCACCTATCTACGACTTATGAAAATGTGTCCGCAATCTAATATGGTAAACAATTCAAAACACAAGTCAAAGATCACAATGCACATAGAAAAGAAGCCGAAAAATAAGAAGAAGGCTTTGGGAAATGGGTGAAAGGTGGACAAATAGTTATGGTCATGTGAAGGTTATAATGAGCTAGCAACTGACCAATGATAAATGAATACTCAATCCAAACTTTCGATCAATTTCCCAGAAGACGAAAAACGAAGCCAGAAGTAACAGATTGGCTTATTACACACGAAACACAAGGGTAAACTCCTTCTATTGATTTGACATTTTGAGGAGATACTCACAACTTCTTCTTTTATTTCTTCTTTTTCTTTCTTTTTTCTTTGATTTTTTTATTTTTCTATTGTTTTATTTTTTTTTTCTTCTTTTTTTCTTCTCTGAACACAACTTCGCTTCTTGAACTTTTTCGTTTTCCAAATTCACTTTGACAGATAAGAACAAATCTTCTCAAAAGAGCACCCACACACCATAGTCTAGCTACTAGCTCAAAAGGTAGGCAGTTTTTATTTGTAGCTATTATTTTGTAAAGCACTTGTATGAAGGGGCTAATTTTGAAGGGCAAATTAAAGTGAAAAGGCTTCAAATCTTAGTGAATCATGAATGCAATGCTTATAGAAATGAAATGAGAACCATACTTATGCGTTTTGACATGACACACATCACAAGGAGAACTACACACACCTTGATGAGACTGGGTATGAATGTACCAGTCTAAGGAGGTTCTACCTTACAATATATGTAGTTTGCCAAATGTCAAGATCAAGCGTACTCATCTATAGATTCATTCCATGCCTACTGTGTACAAGACTTCCCCATGTATGCAAAATTCAACGAATATTGAATCATTATCTTTTGAAAGCTCTAAGTTTGGGAAATGTAACATGATAGCATAGTAAACAAGCAAGCAAAGCATGAAAAACATTCAATTGTGTTCAAAATTTAAAAATCTTCTCTCTAAAATCTTCTCTTTCTTATTCAAAATTTGAAAAATATAACTAAAATGCAAAATGGGAAAATGCAATCCCTCCCCCAAGCTAAACATCACATTGTCCTCAATGTGAGCACAAAGACTAAATATGCAACGAGATGCTTAATGGGAAGAAAGGAAAAATGAAAGAAGAATGAAGCTTACTAGTCAGCGCGGACTCCCCCAAGCTAGTCTTTTGGACTCGACAAGGAAGGTCGTCAGAGATTCTTCAAAAACTCTTTCATCTGCAAAGAAATCTAACAAAACAACGTAAAAGGGAAAAACAAAAAATAAAAATGCAAAAAGGGAAAACACGGGTTGCCTCCCGAGAAGCGCTTGTTTAACGTCTTGCTCGACGAATTTTTCTATGAAATCATTGGGTTGGGGATGGACGCTCCGTATAGACAATATCCAAACATCCGATGATAGAATTGCTATAGTAGAGTTTCAGTCTGTGTCCATTAACTTTGAATTTCTCACCATTGCTAGTCATTAGTTCCACATAGCCGTACTTGCTCACATATGTGACAGTGAATGGTCCAGACCATCGTGATCGAAGTTTTCCCGGAAAGATTTTCAGACGGGAGTTGAAAAGAAGTACTTGGTCACCGACATTAAATTCTTTCTTAATTATCCTCTTGTCGTGCCAACGCTTCGTTTTCTCTTTATAGATTCGAGAATTCTCATAAGCTTGCAAACGAAATTCCTCCAACTCGTTGAGTTGCAAAAGTCTTCTATCAGCGCTAAGCTTAGTGTCTAAGTTGAGTTCTTTGATAGCCCAGTAAGCTTTATACTCTAACTCGACAGGAAGATGACAGGCCTTTCCATAAACCAATCGATAAGGAGATGTTCCAATCGGGGTTTTGAAAGCTGTGCGATAAGCCCATAAGGTGTCATCGAGCTTATTACTCCAATCAGTTCTAGATTTTGAGACTACTTTCTGAAGAATTGTTTTCAACTCTCTATTTGAGACTTCTACTTGACCGCTGGTCTGAGGGTGGTAGGCTAATCCTCGTCTGTGATACACACCATATTTGAAAAGCAGAGTGTCTAACTGCTTTTCTCCAAAATGAGTTCCTCGATCACTAATCACGGCTCTGGGTACACCAAAACGTGGAAAGATGATCTTCTTAAATAGCCGTATCACAGCTCTAGCATCATTAGTGGGAGTGGCAATTGCTTCTACCCACTTAGAAACATAGTCGACATCGACTAAGATGTAACGATTTCCGTTAGAAGAAGGGAATGGTCCTTGATAGTCAATACCCCAGACATCGAATATTTCAACTTCTAATATGCCGTTTTGAGGCATTTCATGTCTCTTGGATATTTGACCCATTCGTTGACAAGCGTCACAAGCCATAACAAAATCTTTTGAATCTTTAAACATCGAGGGCCAGAAAAACCCGGATTGTAAGACTTTGGCTACGGTCTTGGACGGACCATGATGACCACCATAAGCAGATGAGTGGCATCCTTCTAAAACTCCTTTAACTTCCCATTGGGGGATACATCGTCTATAAAGACCATCTGAACACTGCTTGAAAAGATAAGGGTCATCCCAAACGAAGAATTTTGCATCATGCAAAAATCGCTTCCTTTGGTTATAAGAAAGGTCAGAAGGTAGCTGTCGACTGACAAGAAAATTGGCCATATCAGCATACCAAGGAGAAGAGTCAGCGATCGCCATTAATGAATCATCAGCAAACGAATCATTAATTGGTGTTGGCAATCCTATTTCAGTTACTCTTATCCTTGAAAGATGGTCAGCGACTACATTTTCTGCTCCTTTCTTATCCCGGATCTCTAGATCAAACTCTTGAAGGAGTAAGATCCATCGGATAAGTCGAGGTTTTGCCTCTTTCTTTGAAAGCAGATATTTCAAAGCAGCATGGTCAGTGTAAACAATTACTTTCGATCCTATAAGGTAAGAACGGAATTTGTCTAAGGCGTAGACAATAGCAAGAAGTTCTTTTTCAGTGGTGGCATAGTTGATTTGGGCAGGATCTAAGGTTTTACTAGCATAGTAAATTGCATGAAGGAACTTTTCCTTTCTTTGCCCTAAAACAACTCCAACGGCGTAATCACTCGCATCGCACATAAGTTCAAATGGAAGATTCCAATCAGGTGACTGGATTATAGGTGCGGTGATTAGAGCGCGTTTGATTTTGTTGAATGCCTCAAGGCATTCCTTCGTGAAATTAAAAGGCGCATCCTTAAAAAGGAGCTCAGTCAGGGGCTTGGCTATTTTAGAAAAATCTTTAATAAACCGTCGGTAGAAACCGGCGTGGCCAAGGAAACTCCTGATTCCTTTTACATTAGCAGGTGGTGGCAGTTGTTCAATAACTTGGATCTTAGCTCGATCCACTTCAATACCTCTTTCAGAAATGATGTGTCCTAAAACTACACCTTCGTTCACCATGAAGTGACACTTTTCCCAATTGAGAACAAGATCGACTTCTTCACAGCGTTTCAATACTTTGGATAGATTTGTCAAACAATTATCAAAGGAAATGCCATAGACGCTAAAGTCGTCCATGAATACTTCCATGATAGTCTCAACAAAATCGGAAAAGATACTAGTCATGCAACGCTGGAAAGTTGCAGGTGCATTACACAGGCCAAATGGCATTCGGCGATAAGCGAAAGTACCATAGGGACAGGTGAAGGTGGTTTTCTCTTGGTCCTCAGGGTGGATAGGAATTTGGAAAAATCCTGAGTAACCATCTAGATAACAGAAATATTTGTGGCAAGCTAACCTCTCTAACATTTGATCAATGAAAGGCAGAGGATAGTGATCTTTTCGAGTTGATTGATTCAACTTCCTGTAGTCAATACACATACGCCATCCCGTCACAATCCTTGTGGGGATGAGCTCATTCTTTTCATTCTTGACTACTGTTGTTCCTCCTTTCTTGGGAACAACTTGGACAGGGCTAACCCATTTTGAGTCAGAAATTGCATAGATTATACCAGCATCTAGCAATTTCAGAACTTCAGCTTTAACTACTTCTTGCATGTTTGGGTTAAGACGGCGTTGACCTTGAACACAAGGTCTTTGGCCTTCTTCTAAGTTGATTCTATGCATGCAAAAGTCGGGGCTTATGCCTGTGAGGTCTTCAAGTTTATAGCCTATTGCCTTTTTATGTTTTCTCAAAACAATCAATAGTGAGTTTAACTGATTTTCATCTAGAAGAGCACTCACTATGACCGGGCAATATTCAGACTCATCTAAAAAAGCATATTTTAGATTTGAGGGAAGAGGTTTAAGTTCAGGTTTATGTACTTCTGCCTTGGCAGGAGCATCAATTAAGCTTATGAACTCCTCAACTTCTTCAGACGGTATCTCTTTACCAGTCAAGTCCCTTTCCAGCTCACTGATCTCAAAATTGTCGTTCTCAGAGATATTCTCTAACAATAAAATTGCTTCTAAAGGATCCTCAATTATTGATGGATACAGAGATTCATCAATGATTGAGTCGACAATGTCAAGGAAACAGCAAGGCTCTTCAAGCATAGGGCTCTTCATTGCACTGTTTAAGTTGTAGGTGACTTTATCATCACCTACTTCTAATGTCAATTTTCCATTCTTGACATCGATTACTGCTCCCGCAGTGTGTAGAAATGGTCTTCCTAAATGATAGGGATTTGCGAATCTTCAGCCATATCTAACACTATAAAATCGACCGGAATGAAAAACTTCCCTACTCTAACAGGTACATCTTCTAAAACTCCCATAGGTTGTTTTAGAGAACGATCTGCCATTTGCAGGGTGATACTTGTGCATTTCAGAATTCCCATATTCAATTTTTCGCAAATGGAATAGGGCATAACGCTTACACTAGCACCTAGATCGCATAAAGCTTTATCAATAGTGTAGGTGCCTATAGTGCAAGGTATAGAGAAACTACCAGGATCCTTTAACTTAGGAGGGGACTTATTTTGCAATAACGCACTGCATTCAGCGGTGAATGCGATGATTTCAACATCATCTAGAGTCCTCTTCTTTGTTAAGATATCCTTCATAAATTTCGTGTAAGAAGGGATTTGAGTGATTAATTCAGTGAAGGGAACCGTTACTTGGAGGTTTTTGACTACTTCCATGAATTTACCGAACTGGGTTTCCTTATGATTTCTCCTCAAACGTTGGGGAAATGGAACTTGAATTTTGATGGGTTCCTTTTCAAGTTCATCCTTCTTTTCAGATTTGTCTTCCGCTTCCTTAGCGGTGGATGGTTGGGTTTCTTTTTGGCTTTCTACTGGTGAAGGCTCAACTATTGGTTCTTTGGGTTGCTGAGGTTCCGTATAAGTGGTACCACTCCTAAGGGTGATAGCATTTGCGGTGTCCCTCGGTTGTTCACCATGAGGTGGGAGTTGGCCTTGTTTTCTTTGGGTAATAGAGGTAGCCAATTGGGCCATTTGAGTTTCAAGCATCTTGATGGCAGCATCTTTAGCTTGATCACTCTTTTGAAATTGAGCAAACATTGAATCCTGTTTTTGAACAACTTGTAGAAGCATGGATTCAATTTTGCTCAAGCTTGAGTCATTTGGTTGGCCTTGAATTTGAGGTGGTTGGTGTTGAGGTTGATTTTGGTATGGTTGGTTGAAGTTAGGTTGGAATGAAGGTCTCTGGTTTTGAAAACCAGGTGGATTGTAAGGCTTTTGTTGGTGTGGTATGAATGGTTGTTGGTTTGTTGGTGGGGATTTTGAACGTTGGTACTTTTGTAGGACAAAAATGGATGGTTTTTTGTGTTTTCGTTATAAAAGTTTGAGAAAGCGTTGCCTTGCCTATATCCTTGATAGGCATTGACTTGCTCTATTGAACTTCTACATTCTTGAAAACTATGCCCTCCAATCCCACATGTCTCACATACCACTACGTGGTTAGTGACGTTGATATGCTCCTTGGATTGGGAAGAGCTTCCTACTTGTTGCTGCAGAAGGGCTAATTGGGCTTCCAGGAGTGCTACTTTACTTGAATCATCCTGCTTGGCTTTGAGCGGTATAGCACGCGAGTTGCTATACTGAGAATCGTGGATTGCCATTGACTCGATAGTCGCACTAGCTATCTCTACATCGATTTGATCGAAACGACCATTGTTAGCGGAGTCGAGGATACGACGCGATTCTCCACAACAACCGTTGTAGAATGTGATAGCCAGGAACCATGAATCAAGGCCATGATGAGGGCATTCTCTTTGTAATTCTTTGTACCTTTCCCATGCCTCATAAAGGCTTCCATCGCCTCTCTGACGGAATCCAGTGATTTGACTTCGTAAGAGTGCGGTTCGTTCTGGTGGGAAGTACTTTTGATAGAAAGCAAGAGCTAGACCATCCCAGTCGACTATTCCTAAGGCAACTCGATCAAGACTATTGATCCAGAGTTTTGCCTTTCCTCTTAAAGAGAAGGGAAAGAGCATTTCCCTAATCTGTTCTTGGGATACTCCAGTTTGCCTCATCGTGGAGCAATAGTCACAGAAGTTTTGGATATGAAGGTTGGGATCTTCTGTGGCATTGCCACCAAATTGATTTATTTCTATTTGATTGATGAAGGCAGGTTTGATTTCGAAGTTTTGGGCTGTAATTTGAGGTGTAGCGATACCCTTTGGAAGTGTATCAGCGGTGGGTTTAGAATGGTCGGACAGTCGAACCATTTTTGCTTGTAAAGATGAAGATGGAATGTTGGTTGAAAGTTGATTGATTTTTTGAAATGGAGATGAGAATGGATCTTCTTCTCCTTCAAGATTAGGTAAGATATCCGAGTATTTCTCACGAATACGATCTAAACTTGAAATATCAGAAGCTTTTGAAATTTCGTTGAATAGCTTTAATTTCCTACGCACAGTTCTTTCTAGTTCGGGGTCTAATGGAATAGGGGTCCCTAGTCTAGAAGATCACGGCATAAGATAGAAAAGCTAAGATGAAAAATCAAGAGAGGTCTAAAGGAATTTGGGTTCCTAAAGACTAGATAAAACTAATTGCGATAAAAATCACAAGAAAAAGGAAAACTAAACCGTGCTCCCCGGCAACGACGCCAAAATTTGATCAGGCATGTCGCAAGCCCGATGCAAAGATAAATTACCCAGACTAGGCTAATAACAAATTAATGTAATTAGGGAAGTAGGGGTCGATCCTCAGGGAGATGGTGTTTCCTATGGATTGTGAATCGTCTCACAATTGAGTTTTATCTAATGATTCTCTGGGTTTTGCATTTTGTGATGTCTAAACTAACGAAAGGCATAAATAAAAACAAAATAAAAACAAACTGAAATGAAAACGATAAATCAAATGATAAATTAACAATACATAATGAGAAGCATCTAGGGAAGTAGGTTCACACATGTAGATTGACATATTGATGAAATTGGATTTGGGATATGCAAATAATTCATTGAGCGTTCGTAAGAATGGTGTGTTCATTACAATCATAGATCAGATGGTCTAGCAGGCTTTTTATGCGATTTACTAGGTCTTAAACCACCATGTCATGCTTTGTCTATTCAAATCTCGTATGTCTACTTTGGAAAAGAATTCCATACTAGTCAATGATTGTGATCAAGAATCGTCAACTATCGTTAAAGTCCAAACATGCATAGACACAATGTTTTAAAGGCACAATTTCTTTTATCCAATTATCATCTTTTAATCAATCTAACATGGCTACCCTACACCCTAGAAAGGTGACTACTCACTCATGATTATGTTTATGTCTACGATGATATTAACAATAAAAACTAGGATAGACATTTTTAGTTGATTTTAACAATAATTTAGACTCTTTATGTGGTGATAATAACGATGTTATATGACAATCTAAGAAATGAAACTGCGATTATAACAACATGAAAATGAATCTAAATGATATGAATAGTAAATAACAATCAAATGGGAAGCAATTAAGAACAATAAGCAAAGGATAAATTAGAAATACCTAGGTGACGATCAATGATGAAAGCGATAACAATAATAGAAATCCCTCGCATAGAAATACCGTACCTTGAATTACAACTCTTGAACCCAACAAATTAGATACAAAGATTGAAATTCTTATTGAACTAAACTAATGTTTTGATATGAAATGGACATAAATAAACTAAGAACAAAAGACAAAAGTAGAAGACAATCTAAACTAGAAAGACTAAAACTAAAGAGAAAACTAATAAGAAGATTGTATGAGATATAAGATGAGATTGTGTTGGATGGTGTGTTGTGTTGTGAGGCTAGAGCATCTATTTATAGTATTAGGGTTTCGTGGAGAAGAGGTCGGGCATTAAATACATAAGACAAATTTAGGAAGAAGGAGCCGCAATGCTTGGATCAGCACACATCCCCGATCGGGTACACACTTACCCGATCGGGTAAGTGGTCTTCTGGAAGCTCTTGACTAACGCTTCATCTTCCTTTGCTTGACTCGACTTCCAACATCCCCCTTGACTTCTACAATCGGGTTGTTTGATAGGGTTTGATGTAAAGCGATGAATTCTTCCGCCCAATTGATTGATCTTCCGACAACTACGAAACCAACTTTGCTTCTTCTCTTTGTTAAGTTAGTGAACCTTCTTGAAATGACTTACACATGGTCAAGCTTTCTTCTTCGAATCGTCGGGTTCTAGGCAAATGCTCGGGAATATAGAAAAAGGGCGTAGAAACGTCACTTTCCCTACAAAACAAGTTAGAACACATGAATTCGCCTAGAAGACGATATTAGCTCATAAAATGGCTTAACAAAGCACAAATGACATACAAAACCGAGCTAAAATGGGGGTTAAAATCATACAAATATTCACTTATCAAACTCTCCCAAGCTAAACCTTTGCTTGTCCTCAAGCAAACATAACTAACAATACCAGGACAAGGTTGCAAGCATTGGCTACTATACCATCAAGGAACAAATCTCAACATAAAGCTTTGAAAACATAATGAATCATAACCCAAAAGCAACGTGGGCAAGAATGATACATAAACATGGCTGAGATTTACATAACGGCGTAGCACAAAGAATTTCACTATAGAATTTTCGGCTCTTGCATGATCTTTTGACAAATGGACTCTCACGGCACACTCGAACACTCATGTATGTAAAAGGTGATTTCTTTATGTGTAAATATTTTGAGACACTCACCTATCTACGACTTATGAAAATGTGTCCGCAGTCTAATATGGTAAACAATTCAAAACACAAGTCAAAGATCATAATGCACATAGAAAAGAAGCCGAAAAAGTAATGAAGAAGGCTTTGGGAAATGGGTGAAAGGTGGACAAACAGTTATGGTCATGTGAAGGTTAAAATGAGCTAGCAACTGACCAATGAATACTCAAACCAAACTTTCGGTTAATTTCCCTTAATACACACGAAACACAAGGGTAAACTCCTTCTGAATATTGACTTGACATTTCTTAGGAGATACTCACAACTTCTTTTATTATTTCTCTTTTCTTTCTTTTTCGATTTTCTTTTCTCTTTTTTCCCTTTTTTTTTCCTATTCATTTTTTTCTTTTTTTTTCTGTTTCATTTTTTCCTTTTTGAACATAACATCACTTTTTGAACAATTTCGTTCTCCAAATTCACTTTGACAGATAAGAACAAATCTTCTCAAAAGAGCACCCATACACCATGGTCTAGCTACTAGCTCAAAAGGTAGGCAGTTTTTATATGTAGCTATTATTTTGTGAAGCATTTGTATGAAGGGGCTAATTTTGAGGTGTAATTCAAAGTGAAAAAGGCTTCAAATCTTTGTGAATCATGAATGCAATGCTTATAGGAATGAAATGAGAACCATACTTATGCGTTTTGACATGACACACATCACAAGGAGAACTACACACACCTAAATGAGACTGGGTATAGATGGACCAGCCTAAGGAGGTTCTACCTTACAATATATGTAACTTGCCAAATGTCAAGATCAAGCGTACTCATCTATAGATTCATTCTATGCCTACTGTGTACAAGACTTCCCCATGTATGCACAATTCAATGAATATTGAATCATTATCTTTTGAAAGCTCTAATTTTGGGAAATGTAACATGATAGCATAGTAAACAAGCAAGCAAAGCATGAAAAGCATTCAATTGTGTTCAAAATTTAAAAATCTTCTCTCTAAAATCTTCTCTTTCTTATTCAAAATTTGAAAAATATAACTAAAATGCAAAATGGGAAAATGCAATCCCTCCCCTAAGCTAAACATCACATTGTCCTCAATGTGAGCACAAGGACAAAATATGCAATGAGATGCTTAATGGGGAAAAGGAAAAATGAAAGAAGAGTGAAGCTTACTAGTCAGCGCGGACTCCCCCAAGCTAGTCTTTTGGACTTGACAAGGAAGGTCTTTATAGATTCTTCGAAAACTCTTTCATCTGCAAAGTAAATCCTAACAACGAAAAAGGAAATACAAAAATAAAAATGCAAAAAGAAAAGGAACACGGGTTTCCTCCCGAGAAGCGCAATTTAAAGTCTTGCTAGACTCCACTTCTTTCTTTGAAATCATCCTTTATCTTTAAGCTCACTATCATCCAAGCTTGTCATCATAGCCTGCTTTACATTCTCCATCCATGCTAAGCTTTTCCGAGAATAGCCCCTTCTAGCACTTTTAGCAGTAGTGCTTTTAGTATGATCACCTGCAAGAGAATCAACACTAACCTGTGCCTCCACCGGATCCGTCAGTAAGGATCGAGGCATAGAAGAAACAATAGAAGAGTCATCAACATTAAGCACATAACAAGGTTCTTCTACCACAGGACTCCTAACGGTGGCATTTTTACTAAAGGTCACCTTGTCATCTCCTATCTCTAATGTCAACTTTCCATTTTTGACATCAAAAACTGCACCAGTGGTGTGCAAAAAGGGTCTTCCCAAAATGATTGGGATTTGAGAGTCCTCGGCCATGTCAAGTACTAGAAAGTCAACGGGAATAAAAAACTTACCAACTTTGACGGGCACATCTTCTAAAACACCCATAGGTTGTTTTAGAGAACGGTCCGCCATTTGCAAAGTAATATTAGTGCATTTCAAAGCACCCATGTTAAGTTTTTCAAACATAGCAAAGGGCATGACACTTACACTAGCACCTAGGTCGCAAAGGGCCTTATCAATGGTATACGTGCCTATAGTGCAAGGGATGGAGTAACTACCAGGGTCCTTAAGTTTTGGTAGAGACTTATTTTGCAAGAGTGCACTACACTCTTCAGTGAAAGCTACGGTCTTCATCTCATTGAAGGATCTCTTCTTGTTGAGGACTTCCTTCATAAACTTGGAATAAGAAGGAACTTGGGAAAGCAATTCAATGAAAGGGACTGTTACCTTTAAGTTTTTAACGACGTCAAGGAATTTACCATACTTTGCCTCCTCCTTGTGCTTTGCTAATCTTTCGGGAAATGGGACCTTGATCTCAATAGGAATCTCGGGCTCTTTCCCTTTTGACATGGGCACCTCAGCTTCAACATTAACAACCACGGGCTCATCATTATGCTTACCACTTCCCGAGGAAATGACATTTACAGTTTCGTGAGGTTGGTAACATTGTGAAGGCAGCTGCCCTTGGGTTTGGTGGGTATTAGAAGAGGTAAATTGGGAAATTTTAGTTTCCAACAATTTGATGGCAGCATCCTTAGCTTGATCGCTCTCTTGGAATTGAGCTATCATGGTGTCTTGCCTTTGAGCTAATTGCAGCATTATGGCTTCAAGTTTACTTACACCATTGTCACTCTGTTGAAATGTAAAGGATTGGAGTTGTTCTAGATTTTGTGTGAGAAGGGCTACTTGAGCTTGTAAAAGTGTCAAAGTGGGGTCCTCTTGCTTAGATTTCGATGGTATGGAGCGGGAATTTCTATATTGAGAATCGTGAATTGCCATGGATTCAATG
>JAIUZE010018519.1:0-38057 GCA_022085475.1 Heliosperma pusillum
TGCGTTTCATTTACCGTGAGGGATGTCGTCGTTGTGTCGTTGTGCTTGGATGCGTGATTACATGATTGTATTCATGATCATTGCATGACTTGGCACGGTTTGTTTGTCGAGTCCATGATTGTTTATTTGTGATCGTTGCATGACTTGGCATGGTTTGTTTGTCGAGTCTCAATCTTATCAAACTTATACCGCTAACGGTGAGATGTAAGCCCTAGTGAGCGTATTCGGTTGCCTAAGAGTGTCTTCCCCGAGTCTATCTATAGCATGATGATTACGGATTGTACTTCATATGCTCTTATCATTATATAGCATGATGATTACGGATTGTACTTCAAATGTTACGGTTTGAGCACTAATTTCCTATGTGCTTTGTACTCTCATTCCCTTGGCTACCTCCACGTTCATAAGGCTGGAATGTCGGAACGGGTAGTGTATCCTTACTGCTTAATTGCATGTGTTAGTGAGCATATGACGAAGTTTTTGGGAGGCGAACGCTTTGCGTTGATCGACCTGGCCGTCAAATGTTGTGTACTTGCGAGGTGGTGTCAACTGCATGTAGCGTACCGCTTTTTATGAGGCTTGTGCTCTTTTCCGCCTCTTTCGTGATTGTCGACCGAGTTTTGGGTACTCGGCGTCTATGATTGACCGAGTCTTGGATGCGAAATGTCATCGCATGTCGAATCGGAAAATGGTTTATTCCGAGAGTCTGGCCAAATTTAGACTAGGACCGGATATTTATATCATCGTGCTACCAGGAGGAAATTAGTCTACATATACAAAATGTAGCATCGTGTATGCGTGCAGGGAAATGTCTTATCCCATGGATGCCTTTTAATCATACTTTCCATGGACACGGTCCTAGTGCGTGGCATTTACCGTGAGAGATGTCGTCAATGTATTGGTATGTTTGGATGGATGATTACATGATTGATTATTCGTGATCATTGGGTGACTTGGCATGGTTTGTTTGTCGAGTCTCAATCTTATCAAACTTATACCGCTAACGGTAAGATGCAAGCCGTAAGTAGTGCGCGTTATTTGGTTACTAAGAGTGGTCTTTTACATTGAGTCTACCTATAGAATGATGGTAAGGATTGTCCTTCCAATAACGCGATATCTTTACCTTGAATTGCCTATTTATTCTATCGTATTTTCAGATGTATATTATATACTATGCAGCTCGACTTTTGTATTTCCTTTTATGCTAAGTTTTTAATGTGACAATGGCTGGGAGAACCCGGAGTTACTCCCCACTGATTGTGGCGTTCATGTTTTTCATGGATGAACAGGTTGCTTGATTGGATGGCTTTTTGCTTGTGGTATTTTGGGTTCGGGTGTGAGCTAGCGGGCGTTGACCTAGATGATTCACCCCTAGACGTTTCTTAGCTAGTTGCTAAATAAATTTGTCTTTTGTTAACATTTTGAGAGACTATGTGTCTTTGTAGTATATTCTATTTTAGTTTGTAATTATTTGACATTCCTCGTATTTTCTATTTGCATGTAAAAAGTTTTAAAAACATCGCATTTTCCGCTATATAAATCACATGCTTGTTATGTTTTATTTCCGCATTTGCGAGGGTTGTCACAGTTGGTATCAGAGCGTAAACGCTCCCAACGCACACACGTGAACCCTAAACTTAAATTACTTGGCCTTGAAATAATAAATGAGAGATGGGTAGACTTAAGGACCTAAGGTGGTAGTCTTTGGTGTACTTGATGTTTCTTAGGTTCTAACTTGTTTGTTGATTGTGTTGAGTGATGTTAAGTTTGTTTGTATCTAGCGTCTTGAGGAGGATCATGCCTTATCTAAAAGAAGTATCCTCTACCGAAGGTTGAAGATTGACAAGCCTAATTGAAGTGTATTTCTTCCTCATCGATGTTTTTTCTCGTCCTTAATGTATCATGCTCTCTTCCTTCTATCTAAGTGCTTCTTTATCATCTAACATCTTCTCCCCTTAGAGATTACTCTTGTTACTTCCCTCCTCCTTATCAATTTGTATCCTTACCTTCCTCATGTAACATTTTGGTGGATGCCATACCCATTTGTTGTGATATATTATACTTGGTCGGAAGAATTTTGAACTTTGTGGAATATTAGTGTTTGTTAGAATGAATTTGTGATTTGAGGAAAATGGTGTAGATCTAATTTCACCCTATACTGGTGAGAATTGGTATCCTTGAGGAAAGTGTGGTAAGGTATGTTTAATAATTTTAATGTATTAATGCTTGCCATGACTTGTGTGTAAATAGTTCATGATATTCGATGGTGTAAGGTTGAATGAGTTGGTTATGACTTCTTAACTCATTAGTAATTTAGTCTTTTGGACTTAGAAGTTTAGATGTTTTGAAGACCTTTCTTATGATAGGTAATTGGTGTAATAAAGAAGTTATTGTGAATGATATCTTGAGGTTGCGAAATGCTTGAGGTTAAGTGACGTCCTGTGTTCCTATTGGTGTTGTGTGAGGTATAGGCTTGGTGGAAAAAGCATATGGCTATAGTCTTGGATTTTTAAGATATATGATCTTATCTTTAGGTATCGGAGATCGTTTGAAGTAGAAGGTTTCGTTGTAGTGTAGTGAACCATATTACTGAGGAGTATAGATATGAGCAGATTCTGTAACACCAGCAAGGTACCGATTTTCTAGGTCAAATTATTGTAGGATATATCAGCGAAATTTAGTTTTAATTTAGAATTAATTTTGAGTCGAATTTAGCATTCCGAGTTCGTATTTGGAATTTCCGCGAGATTCCATGTGAAACCCGTCTTAAGGCGACTTTGACTTTTTCTTGACTTTTCCACTTACATATCTCATACTACCTCTTTAACCTATTTTTCATACACAACTCAAACATCACCTTCTTCATCACCAAGAAACCCAAAACCTAACTTCCATAATCTTCCAATCTTAGATTCGTCGCTACTATTTCGTTTCTCGCTCAAATTCACGTAAGTTCGTCTTATTCTTCCCCTCTTAGCTTCCTCTATCCGTATTGGTAATAAAATTACCGTCTTTCTCGCTTTTTAAATTATCCGTCTTTCTCGAGGTGAATGATATTCATCTTTTATTATCTAATTGTATGTAGGTGGAGACTAGGAAGGTTTAGAATCGATTAAAGACGCTTAAAGGTAACGGTGAAGGGTTACTCGATATCATTTACGTGTTTTACATGATTTCCATGTTAGAATTCGTTTTTGGATTACCATTAGAAAGCTTAGAAATTATGATTTTGATGATGATTGTTGTTAGTTGATGATGAATATTGATTGTTGTTAGTTGATAGAAGTAAATTATGAAAATTGGAAATGATGGAAATGGGTTGTTGTTCTCGGGTGGACTCGTGCAAATTCACAGCACCGACCCTTTTTTGTAGAATGATCATATCTCCTTCGTTACTAGCTTGTTTTCGGCTTGTGACCACTCGTTGGAACCGTAAGAGGATAAGCTATCACCTCAACTTGGAATTTCTGCATTTCAATATCTAGAACTCTAGTTATGACAGTTTGAAGTGAACCCTTATTTAAGTTAGTTTCCAAACTTGTTGTTTTGGAGAGTTATCTATGTTTCTTATTTATTATGCTTCTTAAACTTGGTCTAATGCTGGGGTATCATGTATTGATTCATGTTTTGGATTTATGATATCTCATTCGCATGTATCACATGTTTTGTGACGGTTTTTGCTATGTCCCACTTTGAGTCGGTTTTTACAAATGAGTCGGTTTGAGCACTATTTATTTTGTCTTGGCTTTGATCTATTCCCTTGGCTACCTTTCCGTTCGTAAGGCGGAATGTCGGAACGGAGAGGTATCCTACTGATTAATTGCATGTGTTAGTGGGCATACGACGACGTTGTTGGGAGTTGAACGCTATGCGTTGATCGACCCGGCCGTCAAATGTTGTGTACTTGCGAGGTGGTGTTATTTGCATGTAGCGTACCGCTTGTTATGAGGCTTGAGCTGTGTTTCCGCCTCTTTCGTGGATTGATCTACCGAATTTGGGGTACTCGGCATATATATATTATAAGCCCGAGTCTTGGATGCGAAACGCTTTATCGCATGTCGAATCGGAAAATGTGATTCCGAGAATCTGGCCAGGTTTAGATTAGGAACGTTTATTTATCGATCGTCCTACCAGGAGGAAATTAGTCTACATACGCGAAATGCTTTATCGTGTATGCGTTCCTGGAAATGCTTTATCTCGTGGATGCCTTTTAATCATACTTGCCATGTACACGATGCTAGTGCGTTTCATTTACCGTGAGATTGTCGTCTTTGTGTCGTTGTCTTTGAATGCGTGATTTCATGATTGTATTCATGGTCATGCATGACTTGACACCGTCAATGTCTTGGTTCGTGAATGGATGATAATATGTTGGATTTATTGTGATCATCGCATGACTTGACTTGGTTTGTCTGTCGAGTCTCAATCTTATCAATCTTATACCGCTAACGATGAGATGCAAGCCCTAGTGAGCGTATTCGGTTGCCTAAGAGTGTCTTTCCCGAGTCTTTGAATAACATGATGGATTCCTCAATTTGTATTCCATATGCTCTTATCTTTATTTATCGAATTGCCTATCTATTCTTATCGTAACTCACATGGATATCTATATATGCATGATTTTTACTTTTGTATTTCCTTATATGTACGTTTAAGGTGATATGGCTGGGAGAACCCGGAGTTACTCCCCACTGATTGTGGCGTTCATGTTTTTCATGAATGAACAGGTTGCTTGCGTGGATGGCTTTTTGCTTGACTATTTTGGGGTTCGGGTGTGAGCTAGCGGGCGTTGTCCCTGGATGAAACACCTCTAGACGTTGTTTAGCTAGTTGCTAATTACTTTGTCTTTTGTTGACACTTTGAGAGACTACGTCTCTTGTGGTATTTTTATTTAGTTTGTAATATTTTGACACTCCTCGTATTTTTCTATCTTGCATGTATAAAGGTTTTTAAAATACCGTATTTTCCGCTATATAATTCACATGCTTGTATGTTTTATTTTTCCGCATTCGCGAGGGTTGTCACATTATGGGTTCTAGTATGATTAATTGGATGTTTGTTGGGATTAATAGTTGATTAATTGGCTTGTCTCCATCCTTTGCTTATAACATGTTTGATGAAATGCTTATGTGAATTTGCATGAATCTTTCACTTGTTTCGAATGCCATAAGATCGAAACTCGTGGTTTTTCGTACAACCGCTAGGTTGGCAAACCGTAGCTCGTGACGCGATAGCTAGTTAGAGTCGGTTTGAGGAGCAATTGTAAGATCGAAAGCCTCAATTCGTTTTCCTAGACTAGACAACCCTTCGACTAATAGATCCATCATTTCTACTTGACTCATACCACCCATATGAACCCACGCACCCTAGTCTTCCCTCTTATTTGATAAAAATCCAATCTTTCTAGCTTTAGACTTCTTATTTGTTATTTTTATTAGCTTTTAATTATTGTTATTTCGTTTTAGTCAACAAACCCAAACCCAAACAATTGTGACTTTGCAACAGACTTAGTAGACTATTAGATCGATTTTAGACACCAACCGTCCCTGAGATCGACACTCTTACCACGCCACTATCAATCTACATCAATAATTCTTATGATGTAATCGGCCATATGGCCAAGACTTTGTGCTACTTGCGTGACATTTGGTTGGTGGTTTAGACTTGTATGATAAAGTTTGGAGTTCAGTGAATCTTCGCTTTAATCTGTGTTGCTTATTAGTTAACGGAAAGAATGAATGTGCGCGGAACAATAGACTCTTATCCAGTGGCACTAGACCGAGTGACAAGGCCTACTCGGCCAAGCCCATTCAACTCGCCCGAGTATCCATGAACTTGATCGAGTGTGACTAGATCAATAACTTCTGAATTGATCCAGAATTTGGCACCCAACCGAGTGCTATCCACTCGATCGAGTACCCTAGTACTCGAACGAGCACCTTTGATTGCATCTCAAACTTTGTGCCATGAATTGTAAGATTATATTTGAATTGTGTAACGAATCGTGATTTCCGAAGGGTACAGAGATTTAATTAAAATGCGACTTTGAAGTCAAAAGTTTTAACACATTGCTTCGGGATAACAACCACCAGAATGATTATATTAATGGGATTTGTAGGAAATTTCTGATCATCGTCGTTAATTTAATATTGGTTGATAATCGTATCTGTCTGTGGAAACAATTGTATACTTTTCAGATCAGCTCGACCACTCATACTATAGTTCAAAGTAGCACGGTATTCCCATTCCAATATCTAGTATTATATTTTTGGGTATTATGAATGGTATATTCGTATGTAATACATATCGGCTTGATGTGGTTTAGGTGTTAAAGCAGTAAGGGTGATAAATTACGAAGGTTATTGTATACTTAGTAGTAATACTATGGTTATTTATTATAGTAAGTTGATTGTTTATGTGATAAGAGTGGGGTGTTGAATAATCAAATATGCAGTTGGTTTACGAAAGTGTAATTTGCCATAACATTATGCAAGACTGAAAATTGGATGGATGATTTTGGGGTTGACATTTCCAGTTAAAATACTTTGGTCTCAGGGACGAAGTTCTTTTTAAGAGGGGTAGATGATAGGCTCATATTTGTACTTGTTTATTTAGTGGTTTTAGTGGAATAAAGCGTTGTTTGGATGGGGTTTTGCATGCTTATTGTCCCAATTGCCCACATTCCAAATATCGGTATAATAATCGAGTTTTGTACTATGATTGGAAGCAACAAAGTATCTTGAAGTCTACCATGTTACAAGTCATCTACAAGCAAGAATGAAGATTAGTCAAGACATGAAGAAGTGCAAGGGTGAAGCAAAATGAAGATTTATAACCTCGCTTGCATAAGGGTCTACTTCAAAAGGTCATATCTTGAGTTCTAGAGTTTCTATCAATGCAAAACCGGTTGGAGGTGAAAGATTATGATCTTAGTTTTCCAACGACAGGACACACGCCTCATTTGGCCAAGAAACGAGAGATATGTCCTTCGCAAAATAGTGATGTAAGTCCCAAAAGCGCACCATGCGCCCAGATAGGCGCACTGTGCGCTTTTCCTCTGCTCTGTTTTCTTCAAGCTCGCATTAGAATCCATTTCGAGGCCCATTACTCTAAATTATGTTTAGACTATAAATAGATGAGAGCATTAGGTTTTCATCATCTTATCCTCTATTCTAATCAAGTTGTAATTGGAGATTATTCATCTATGTTGGGTTAAGATCTAGAATAGGTAACTAATCTTATTTTCTTAATCCAATCCTAAAGGTGTAATCTTTTGGTTGTAAGACACTCTAACTTTCCTTTAATTATCCTTAATATTGTTAATCACTTTCTGTTAATGTTGGGTTATTGGTTTCCTAGTTGATTAAGTTGTTAAGTGTGATTTCCTTGCATATTTAATCTTGTTAAGGTCATTAATCTATTTGTTATTAGATCTTTTAAGTGTGATTTACTTTCAATTTCTACTTAACTGACAACTTGGGTTTGGGTTAGTGAATGTGATTTCTTCCTAACTTATTCAACAAGAAATATATTAACTTATAATTGGGTATTAATTGTGTTCATTGTGCCTAATGACCTCTATTGAATCCCTCATGCTCATCTTCTTGTCATTTAATCAATGTATGTGTTCTACTTGATTAGTTGGTATGTTGGGTCAATAGTTGTGGTACACGGCCTAGTGAGGGACCACAGGATGGAAACGAGGGACAAGCGTAGTGATACAAATTTGTGGAGTCGCCACCAATTTTTATGGGAAATTTTAACCGTTTGAATACTTTATGGCATGTCAAGACACAGAGTAATAACATGAACACTAAGAACTCGTTACCCTTAACATTCTATGTCTAGAATGACTCTCGTGGATGCCAATGAACACGGATGTTCACAGAGATCTGAAGTAAGGGTAGAGGGTACGTATTAGGTAGTTCTTTAATCGAATACCTAATCTCGCCGGCCTCGATAGCGGCCTCTACTAACGATTAGGGAAATCGTTCGTACTTGATATGTTATTGGTTATATGCATTCAATTCAATATCCACGTTTTAATAATCCTAGCATGTGAAATAAACTATGTTGCTTAACATGTGATTAGCATTTAATTATGTCGAATTAGGATTTAAGATTGTTTATATGGGAAAAAGCAAAAGAATCATACAATTACAATAATTAAATATAAATACAAAATTACAATGATTTACATGATGTATGTCGGAAATCTATTCAAAACGAAGATTTGAAAAAAAAAAAATTAATTAGAAAATCTATAGACGGATTAACAAAGATATTAGAGTTATTAATGACTAAATACGTAATTAAGTTACGTCAAAGCAATAAAGAAAGTTCAGAGACAGAAACCAGCCTAGAACATGCGCAACAACAGATGCGTCCTCTGGAAGAGGCGCAACACTTTATGCGTCTGTTCTTGAGTTGGTTTCTGGCTGTGAAGCCAGAATCGCAATCAATTAATGTTCATTGTTATTTGCGATTAATTATCGATCTATGACTCGAGAGAAAGTGATTTAATTAATAAAATTACAAGACTAAAGCCCACTAATATTGACTATTAGGGATCTAAGTCAAGGATTAACACATCTAAATATGAAAAACTACGTTTAAAAGACGACTTATACACAAAGAAAAGACTAATAAATGAAGTTTTGAAAATGTTTTAACATACTTTCGACATGAATCTTACATTAGATGAATAACAAAAATAAACAATACAATAAAAAGACGGGATTTACACCCTCAGACTTACATGTTTGACGAATACGAGATTGACTAAGTTCACGTTTTAGTGATAGCTCGACTCGAATGTAAAGAAAGTTCCCTCTTAAGAGGATTGATTAAGTTGATTAGTTGATTGATTGTGTAGTTGGTCAAATTGGTCGGTCATGCAAAACGTGACGGGTACCCATAAGGATCTGAGCTTACGTGGTCGATGGATCAAGCACGTAGATGTCAAAATGCTTAGAGCAAGGTCTAGAATGCAAAGAGAGAACAGAAGGGCGTACACTCACATGCCTTAAAAGTGAGAACGGGCCTCTCCTTTTATAGTAGAAAATGTGGAATAGTCGTACGACAACTCAAACTTTGGAAAGGAACAGGATGGGAAAGAGGCGCAGCAGGACTGCGATCGTTCGAAGAGACGCAGCAGGTCCCCAGAGGTTTCCTGCTAAAGAAGGAATATTTCCACGTTTCTATTACGAAATTGTAGTTGACCTACACTTCCATTTTAAAAGAAAAAACGAGATAATTTTATTAAAAAGATAGAATTTGAAAATATAATAAAATAATAAGGATATTCCAGAGTATTCCGACTCGGAGTTTTAAAACAGTTTATAGAAAATGAAGCGATTTTTGACCCGGGCTCCAAATGAACTCTTATGACTGTCAAAACGACCGTACCGACGCGTAGATGACGACCAAGGGGTAAACACAAGTGTTTGAGCTATCACTTGATGATAAACTTACGAACTGTCATAAATCGTTCCGTGTACCAAACATGCGGCCCAATCATCACTGAGTGGTTGTTGGAAGGTGTAGAAACTAGGTATCTACAACAGTTAAGTGTGATTTCCTTGTTATTGATTTTTTTTGGTAACAATGTAAGTATTATATATCACCAGCCAATGGCAAGATTACATAATCAAGTTCAGTACAAGCCATTTGAAACCATTACACTCTTACATATTCATACTCTAACTATTTGGAATTACATAAGACCTCTTTGTTTACACCAAGTAATATTAGATCTATGAATTCGACCCATCTGAATATTCATTAGTCTGAGTCGAGCAGCTATCTTGACCTGTTCTAGCAGCATCCTAGGATGGACAACATACTTCTCAAATCTACAAGTATTCCTAATCTTCCATATGTCATACTGCACTGCAGTCACCAGTGACCAGCACACTTTTCTTTGAAATCCTGAGAATTGCCTAATCCTTAACATTGCAGCAAGGTCAAAACAACATTGAGGATCTATCTGAATCCAACCCTGCAAAAGAGCATAATAGACCTTCACAAAAGGACAATCATTTAACAAGTGCACATGAGATTCCTTAGAGGAACCACACAAACGACACACAATATCCCTCACTATTCCCATTCTAAATAGTCTATCCAAAGTAAGAAGTCTATCCTGCCACATTAACCAATTAATGAAATAATTTTTAGGAGTATTAAACCTATTCCAAGCCACCCTACACCCTCCCATTTTAATAGCAGGAGCTTCTGAGAGCCAAGAGTATCCCTTAGAGATGGTAAATTGATCATCAGGTGTCATCCATCTCCCACTCAAAAGTACTGCTAAGAACATAATCTTTATAGAGTGAAGTTTCCTCCATGACCAAGAACTATAACTACTAGGTGTATAATTATACCAATCCCTTCCTTTGAGATAGACCTTTTCAATCCATTTGATCCAAAGATGATCCTTCTTTGTAGCAATCCACCAAACTAGCTTCCCCACAACATCAATATTCTACACTTTACTGTCAACCAGACCTAGTCCTTGACAGAGGACATTCCAGGCAAACAAAGGGTCGGGGCTTTAGAGCTATTTTCTTCACCCTCCCATAAGAGATTCCTACATATGGCCTTTAACTTGTCCATCACCCCACAAGGAAGGATAAAAATTTGAGCCCAACCGTTGTGGATAGTAGTGAGGACATATTTAACTAGGGTGAGTCTGCCAGTATAGAAAATCCTCCTCTTGTTCCACCCCCTAATTCTTGCTATCATATTCTTAACTAGTATATTACAATTAGTTTTTGAGAGCCTTTTATGAGAGATAGTTACACCAAGATATTTCAAAGGTAGAGAGCTCTTCTTAAAACCAGTAGCAGCAAGAATTCTGTCCTCAACCTCAACTTGAACCTCATTCAAAATCAAATCAGATTTATCAGTATTGATATGGAGACCAGAGGCACTAGAGAAGAATCTGAACCCCTCCACAAACATAAAAATAGAACTCAAATCACCCTTACAAAAGATTAACAAGTCCTCAACATATAGAAGATGATTCAGTCTCAAACCGTTGCAAAGATGGTGAAATTTGAAAACCTGAATACTACTCACTATATTCAACATCCTACTCAGGTATTCCATACATAAAGTAAAAAAAGAGGAGATAAAGGATCCCCTTGACGAAGACCTTTCTTACCTTGGAAGAACCCATGAGGACTGCTATTAAGCACAATAGAGAAAGATGTAGTAGTAATACACTGCATTAATAAAGCTACAAAATGAGGAGGGAAGTTAAGGCATAGAATAACCAGCTCCAAAAATTTCCACTTAATTGAGTTATAAGCTTTCCTAAGATCCACCTTTATCATGCATCTAGGGTAAGTTTTCTTACTAGCATAGAGCCTTATAAGGTCCTGACTAATCAAATCATTACCCATAATACTTCTCCCTTTAACAAAAGCAGTCTGGGCAGGGTTAATAATCTCAGGTTGTACTCTTGCTAGTCTATTGCACAATAGCTGGGAAATAATCTTATAAATTGTGTTGTAGCAAGCTATAGGACGAAACTCCTTAACAGAGGCAGGATTATCAATTTTAAGGATCAGCACAATATTGGTACAATTAATCTGTTTAAGGAGCCTGCATGTGATAAAAAAAAGTCCTGAACAGCTAAACATACCTCTTCATGAATAATGTCCCAACTAGTTATGAGTAAACAACTATTATAGCCATATGGACCTGGGCTCTTATCCCAAGGAATAGAGAAGACAACTTCTTTAATATCTATATCATTAGGAATTTGACAAATCATAGGCCAATTTGCATAGTTAACTCTTGGACCACTCAACATGATACCAGGATTAAAGTCAAAAGTAGTTCCAGTAGTGCCCATAATCTCTTTATAATAAAGCACAAAGGTCTGAACAATGTCTTCAGGCTTCTTAAAAGTGATATCATCAGTGCCTTCAACTCTAAAAACTTTATAGCACTTGCCTTTGCTGAATAGCCTTATGAAACATTGCTAAGTTAACATCCCCATCACGAGCCCAGCTACACTTAGCTTTCTGCTTCAAGTAATCCTCTTTAGCTTGTTTTAATAGCAAATAGCTAGCCCTAGTCTGGTTTAACCGAGACTTTAGACATCTTAACATCATGGTCCCAAGGACGCAAAATCACAGGTTTACCATCAAACAACATAATTCCCCTCTCCAGTACCAGTTTCTGATGTTCCACCTTATCAAACCTAACAACAAAAAATTCCATTTGGTAAAAAACCTATCTTAGAGACAGCATAATCATTCAATTCCCTTCTTAGAAAACCCTCCATAACCATTCTAGTGGGTTTACCCCCATAACATAGCCAAACACAACAAAATTCCACTAAGTAATTTCATCCTTCACATCCTCTAGATCCCGTGTCTTGACTTCCCTGTGCTACAGTGTTCACATCTTGTGTAGAGTCACCATCTTGAAGATTAACCTCTTTCAATTTTGAAGCCACCTCCAATCGTGCATCTGCAATAATTTTGCTATGCTCCATTATGAATAGTAACTAATTTTAATAGTAATTGTAAATAATACGAACGATATTATTGTTAGGTTCTTTAACCTACTCTTAAGACTCTTATTAAGATTAACTAATTAACTCTTTAATTAGTTCCCTAGATCTAGTGCGTGCAAACAATAAAAACAAAGATAAGAAGAAAAAATCGTCTCCTCACATTGATAATGGACGAGTTGGGCACAAGAGCAACACTCCTTCTTTCTCTTGTTCTTGAGCTAAAAATATAATCCCTCATATTCTCAATAACATTCCTCGTTTCTATTTTCGTCTATTCACAATACTTTCCCTATTTCCTTTTTTGGTAAGTGTTTGTGTGGTTCAAATTTAATTGTATGGTGGGGTAGTGTATTTGTGTGGTCCAAATTTAATTATATGGTGGGGTAGTATGTTTTCTTAATTTTTGTGTTAAAGTGAAAGGGGAAGGTTATTGAGAATAGGAGGGAGTATTATGGATGAACCAAAGTTCCAAGTATAGGAACACTCCAATTAGTAGCACCTAGACTATCCCAAATCACTAAAATATTACAATACTAGTGTAATACAATAGTAACCCTTAAAATGAATACAAACACTCTTATTACGACCCTTAGTAATGTAGTGTTAGTAGTTGAACAATAGTTCTATGAAACTTCTTAAGTTTCTAAATACAATTTCTAGTGAGATGTAGTTGTAATAATTTTCTATGAGATCAAGTAGTGAAGTTAAATAAGAAGAAAAATTCTTATTTCTAGCACAATAACCGGCCACACCTACATGGGGGAAGGTGATCTTTTTGCTTTTTCTCTTCACAAAGCATTAGGGTAGGCTAGAGGTCTTTAGGCGAGTAATCATATTGTCTTATCTTAATTAGAACAATACTTAAAGCCTAAACCCTACCCAACCACCCCTAAACCGGCACCACCACATAAAATGGAGTCCATTTTATAATTTGTGATTTTGTCATTTGTCACATATGTGACAAGTGACATGTGACATGTTTTTTATCTTATAAATATGTATTCAACTAATTTAAATACAATCTCATAACAAATAAATTGAACTTAACATTTTAGGCAATAATTTATAATCACATGCATATAACATGGGTCCTCTCATATTTGGTTAATATGATCTACAACTAATTGTAATCATAATCAACAAATCATGCTTATCTCAAATGTTTCATAAACATTAAGTATTCTTAGTAATATAACAATTAAATTACTAAATTGAATCTTAGTTAATCATAATACAATAAGATATAATACTCACTAAATAACTTGTTCTATTTAAGGGATTAATTAATCTCTATCGTTATACAATTAATTAACTTTCATGATTAGGGAATCGTCATTTCGGTGTGACCTCAAGGGATCAACTGATCACCACCATCATACGACAGTAACGTCAAACTCTAGTAAGTCAATCGTTACCGATTAATGTGGAGTAGTTGACTATATTGTAAATCATCCCTTTATATTTTTGTTATTGAGATTTAAGTAAGTAATCGCACTATTGTTGAGGACACTTACTTCAACAATTATAATTGCGAATTAATATTGATGTCTATTATTATTACTAATGATTAGAATTTAGTAAAACATGAGATTTAGAAATTGATTTGGCCTTTGCACAAAACCCTAAAATCCACAAGAAGGAGCTTTCTCTCTCCAACTTTTTCTCTCCTCATTTTCTTTTTATTGTTATTGACTTTTTATTAAGGAGGTTTAGGAGATTTTTTCCACAATATAGTAATTTTGATATTTGGAGGTTGATTTGTGTCAAGGATCGATCAAATATATGATCACCGATTGGATTAGGATAAGTCTTTCTCAACTTGATAATTTTCCTACCAATTTTCATATTTGATTTACTTGTTCTTTAATCTTCTTTGAATCTAGTTACCTTGAATCAATCTAACCCCCCCCCCCCCCCCCCAATTGCTTTATTGTTATGTCATTTAGAATCATTCTAATTATAATATTTTAGACCATTAACCATCCACCTTCCCTTGGATTTGGCCCTTAGCTTAACCACCGCTTTACTTTTAAATTATTAGTTGGTACTTAGTAAGATTATAAATAGTTAGTTTGTCGGTTTCAGATAGCGACTATAAAACCAGTCAGTAGATAACATCGCGGACATTGTAGTGACTCTAAGGTAATCATATTCGAAAAATAATTATATGTAATTGCGTTATTAATAAGCTATGTGGCATTAGAAGTAATCGTTGTGACTAAGTGAATGTGGGTGACATGACGGATGACATGTGACTAATGTGATCTTGTGTACCTAACAAATCGTTCATAACGTGGAATGTGCTAATAGTATGCGGATACTCAATGTGTACGTGAAAATTGTATGAACATGTGATGTCACTTATAATATGGGTATGAATAGTATAATAATGTCATGGGATAATCGATTGTGTAATATGTGATTGACTGCCATTAACATGGGGCGATAAGTGATTGTTGGTAATGGTATGAGACTAATGCAAAGGGATTTCGTGACTCATAAGTAGTGAAACACTTTTGACCTTAGTCGTTGTAATCGTCATTACGGGCGGACGGCAAAATTTGAGGGCGAAGTTTTTTTTAAGGGGGGAAGCTTGTAATACCCGCCCATTTGGGGACCGTTGACCGTCCTTTAACCTTGCCGAAACCCTTGAGGGACAGGCTTGTAGTGTTGGAGTAAGTGTCCTCCACAATAGTGCATTTAAATAATAAAACTCATTTGAAATATACGTGGCATTATTAGTATATTTTGATACTCCACGTCAGGTGATTAACGTAAATTGGTAACGCTCAGCTGACTAGAGTTTGACGTTATTGTCGTATGAGACCCAAATAGAATACTAATTATTTGTATATGATACATTTTAATTAGGGCATTACATATATTTGATATGTACGTTTAGTTACGAGAGTTATTTATTGGAAATTGAGTTAGGAACTCATTCCACTTAAGTTTATTAGTCAATTATACGATAACTGACTGAATAAATTTTACGTCTTATTTTAATACGATTAAATAAGATTTATTTTAGTGATTAATCGTTAATTCATTAAATTAGTTGAGGTTATGCATATATTTTCAGGTAGAGGTAATTAGTTAATTATTTTTACAAGGAGTTGTAAAATAATTTAACTAAGCATTGTGGGACCCATTATATATTGATATAATGGTAAAATATCACTTAAAAGTTAAGTACGTATTGTTTATTAATTTGTGTCATATAATTGTTATATGACTAAATTAACAATTAATTATATAAGATAATTAAACATATGATTCTATGTATTTGTGGGACAAATATCAAAAATCAAAATGGACTGCATTTCACCATGTGGACCGAAATTGTAGTGGAAAACACAATGATGATTGTTCTTTTCTTAAATAACACTACAACATATTGATAATGACATATCTTACATGCCATCATCATACTTATACATTCCTACACTCTACCACTTTGCATGGGAATAAAAAATGAGCAAAATAAGAGCCACAAGGGCTAGCACCATCCGGCCATATGGCCTTTATAAGTGAACAAGAGTTGTTCACATTTTATTACTTCATTTTTTATGCTTATTTTTCCTTCTTCTCTCTAAAACCTCCAACATCTCTCTAAACTCACATGCAAAACTAATATTCTCTACATATTACTAGAGTAGTAATACAATAATATTAGTAGTATAATGTCTTACTTGTTATCTAGTTAATAATAAGTTAAGATTATTTGGGTTTACTCTTGGGTGCAACAACAAGGAGACCTTCTAATTTGGAGGTTGTTTATGGAGGATCATCCACTAATTTCATGCTCAAGAACAATAAGAAGGAGTTCTTATTGTGCCCCATTTTGGCCGAAAATTCCCATTGTAAGGATGTTTTCGTCTTATCTTTTCTTTTGTGCTTTTATATTTGCATACATGATAACTAGATCCTAATTCATTAAGTTAATGTAATCTAATGAACTAATTAGAGGAATCTAATTAGAGGTATAGGACTTTCATGTGGTATCAGAGCTCAATTGTTACATGCATGTTGATTTTAAGCATTAAAATCGAGTTATACGACAACTTGGGTAAAATTAAAAATTTGTGTTAAAAAATATTTTGCACAAAATTTTTGATTTGCATGCATACCTACTGACCTCAAAATGGTTGTGGTCAAATTTGGTGATTTTAGGGATTAATTTGCTATTTATTTTGATTTATGGCCTTTAAAGCATGTTAATATGCATGTTTTATGTTAAAAGTTAACTAAAAATAGTTTCATGTTGATTCTGGCCATGCAATTTTTATATAATCTCACATGCATGTTGTACATACTGTATGTAAAATTTCGTGACTTTTAATTAAGGTTTTCATGATTATTGATTTTTATGAGATAAAAGTACTTTTCTGGTCTTGAAAATTTTTGGTACATTTTATAATCTCATTTATATCATCTTGGTGAAATTTTATAATTTGTTTCTCTATTTTACTGTATTTAATGGTTTTTATTAGATAAAACCGTTGGATAAATAGTTATTTGTTCATAAAATTAATTTAAATTTTTTGGCAAATTTTTCTGGTTTTTGGAGTTCCTCGAAATGTTCCAGAATGTACAAAATTTTTGGTTTCAAATTTTTATGATTTTTTATATTTTATTTTGGGCTTATTTCATAAATGTTATGATTAAACCTCTATATTTAGCAAATACGATCAATTTAAACTAATTAAATTTAAAAAAAAATTAATGGAGACTAATTTTGAGTTCTAAATCAGTTTAGATAATTAGTTTGAGCTTAAATACGATTTAAGTGTTGATTATTGATTTTTAATGGTTAAAAATTGATAAAATCCATAAAACCGAGCTAGAATGAGCATGATAAGTATTAAGGGCGATTTTGGCATGATCTTTACAGTATTTTATTTATGTTGTTATTGTTTAATGAATGAATGTCATATATTTAATTATTTAATGCAAGTTGTACCTAGTGTGGCCTAAATTATTTTAATCGGTATTACCCGTAATGTAAGGGAATACCGATTTGGTTGTAATTTTCTTTGTGATCTCGTATCGCCGTTTGTAATAATTTAATTTCATTTTTAGATCAAATGTATAATAGGAATGTTATTTGTCTTTTTTTTGTAATTAATTATTATGAAGACGGAGATTCCCGAAGTCATTGTTCCAAAAGACGGTGCCTTTTTGGAGCGTGTTCCATGAAGAGGCAAGGGGCCAAGGAGTTGGTTTCCGATTTTGTAATCGTCTAGTTAATTAGATTAGCTAGGTGGCCATACTAGGATTTATTTTTTGCTTGCTTTATGTTTTTCGCTCATGCCAAAATCGCCAACATGCATTTTTTTATTTCTCGATTGTCAATTCAACGTTATTCAAAATTCACCGATTTAGTTCACTTATAGGGAATTAATAACTAAATTGACAAGACCTCTCACATAACTTAAAAGAAATTGAGATTTAGCCTTACCAATTGAAGCACCTATGAACCCTGTGTTCATTAGGGCAACCACGACGTGGACCCTTTTTACCTCGGGTAAGTAGGGTGATGCGATCACACGCCTAAATTGGGTTGGACTCAACGGGATAAGCGTTATCCCGGGCTAGGATATGAATTTGGTTGAAATCCGTCGACCGATAGTTCTAGGGGTAGAATTAGTCAAAATGTTGACTTACCGTTTATTACATAAAAGTGGCATAACATGTTCATTTTTTATCTAAAATGCGGGTCTCGGAATCACTTATATAATTCCGTGAGAGGTCATTATATGAGTGACTTGTTAAAATGGTTTTACAAGTGAATTATATATAAGCAATTAATGTTTATTTTCCGTTGATATTTATTTTATACGCGCAAATGACAAATATCTTATCCTTCTACAAACTTGTAAAGTCGTTCAAATGTGGAAATAAGTTTCATTAATTCATACGGTATCATTTTTGATTGCAATTTAAATCTCCGTTTATATCACCATAGCTAAAGACAAAATGAGTTTTATCTTTTGATCCTCATATTCACCATTGCAAATGTCTCTTATGAAGAGTATATGAATAAGTCACACTTAGTCAAAAACGTTTTGATTTTTAGTGACGTCATTTCATAACAATGGTACATCAATCTTTTCGCTCCTACGGAAATATTTGTATTTTTTGGTATGTCGTCATAATGCTCCTTATCGAGGCTTACCTCAAAAGAGGCCAAATCAGTTGGGACGACTAGGTTTCTCGATTTATTTAAAATTGTGAATAACCAAATACCGTAGTCACTTCATGAAAGGTTTATCCTTTTTTTAAGGTAAAACCATGAATGAAATGAAGAATTGTCTTCATAATAATTCTAATCTACTTGTCTAAGTAGAGGTTCATAAAAGTGAGTGCGAGCTCTAAGAAAGATGTTTTATTCTTGATTGATAAGAATAGGACGAGGTTCAAGAGTAGGTTGGCACGATGTTGGCACAAAGCGAGGGAAAAGGCAAGACTATTTTGAATAGTAAAGTAAAAAACCAAGCAAGGTGTCGAATCCAGTTTTTGATGATTCTATTATTACAGTGTAGGACACTAGAAAAGAATATGTCCCAAGTTTATGGAGTAATAGAAATTTGGTGTACTACACCCAAAAGTACTTTCATCCATAATATCTATATGATCGACATTTATTTTGCTAAATACAATTTTTGGGTATTAGATACCTATTATGGTTCTCATCAATGTATTCAATGCATATAATAATGATTCGTGCGACGACTAGCCATGATTAAATGTCGACCTACAAGGGAAATAGAACTATTGTAGTTTTTATTTCTATAGAGACATATAAAAGTTATAATATGATCAATCTAGTTTTGGATTTAGAAGTATACTTTAATAAAAGTTATTATCTTCACGACCTCTAAATAAGAATATAGTATCAACCTTAGTGTACGACACAACTGTTTAACTTTTGTGAATAGAACAAGCGTTGTTTCCTTTTTATACCTATACTTGGTCAATGGTTATGCCATACCAATCAAAGGTAATTATATTCTTGACCTAAAACTAGAAATTACTTGTCATATAGATTGTAAAAGGCTCAAAATTGGTGACCCAGATCTAATCTTGATTCTGGACTGTGTAGCACATTAAAAGGCTAGTATTGACTAGTATCCCTAAAACATTTGATTTTGAATCTTATGGTATGTGCAAATCTTGTATTCAAGGCAAGATGATTCGTGCCCTTTTTATTGAAAAGGAAATCGAACTAGTGAGTTATTGGCCATATTACATAAGAATATGTGTGGTCCAATAACAAACACAACCAGAGATGGTAATGACTACATCACTTTATTTACCGACGACTTAAGTAGATATTGTGTTTGATTCTACTTAATGAGGTGCTAAGAGAAAGCTTTGAAAAGTTCAAAGAGCTTCAACGTGAAGTAGTTAACCACCAAGAGTATTAGATAGTAGACTTACGACCAAATCGTAACAAGAAATATCTAAGTATTGACTATGATTTTCACCAAAAGTATTACAAAATAGTTTCACGAGTTGACTTCTCTAACACACATTATGAGATAAGGGTGTTGTTGCATAGAGAAATAGAACCTTATAAGATATGGTTTTGTCTTTGTCAAGTCAAACTGAGCCACATGACTAACCTTGGGATCTTATTATTTTTGTCTGCTATTTCTTTTCCCACCATATCAAAGCACATTTAAAACAGTCGGATTTTATTTCATATGGATAGGTAGCGTACCTAATTTATAAGTTATCCAAATGAAACAAGTGCTCAATAATCCTACATTAACCACGAGAACAAAGCATTTGTGGCTCGTGATGCTGTCTTTCAATAAAAAAAAATACGATTATTTCTTGATAAGACAGAGTGGGAGAAAATGTTTTAAGAGCCACAAACTGAGCATATAGTCCGGAAAAAGTTTCCTCATTGTTTGTTCAGTAGTTGTTTCTTCGGAACCTAAGAGGTCAGGTGGAATTTAATCACTCCTTAATAGTGATGAATTCTTATATGTGACTTATGAAAGACTGTTTCTAGTTCCAACTTCTTGCTATGGCTTAGAGTCATGCGATTCGTAATGGACTCCATGCATGATGGTCAGGTATGTAACTTGGTAAATTTTACTTGAAGAAGTACGACCTCTTCAATGTAAATTGATTTTTAAGATCGAAAATTGCATGGATGGACATTAAAATGTTTTCAAAGATAAAATGGTAGGCAAAGAGTTTTGCACCAACCTTAATTCTTCGATCCATTCTAATATACTTAGTGATTACAGCATTTCATAATAGTATGATGACAATTGGATCTCAAGAACCACTTTCTTGAATACGATTCTAGAAGAGGTAGAATATTTTATATTCACCTGTGGGTTCGTAGATCCTAATTATCCTAAGTTATTTTTGCAAGCTTAAGAGGATGTCTTAAGTAAGCACTAAAGAGTTGGAATTAGTGTGTCAATCATGTCATAAAATATTTCTCGGTATCTCGAGGAATTATGTTTATACATGAAGTTTAGTGGGAGTAATGTGGTGTGCATCAGTCTTATATGTGGAGACATATTGATCATTTTAGATGATGGAAGATTTTGGAGAAGTAGAATACATCTTTTAGATATCTGGATTTATGTTGATAAATCTAAAAGGATATTAGCGTTGAGTCAAAATTCTTATATTGATAAGATCTTTGACTAGTTCAAGGAAGTTGAACACATGATAATTGATTCCTTTTGCTTCCGTTGCGGGATCAATTATATACGATGTGATGTATACTCAATCCAACAGTTTGCATGCTTTGAGCATGACAAATCGTTTGCAATCAAATCCAAGTGAGAGTCATTTGATAGCCATAAAGAACTTTCTTAAAGTACTTGCAAAGGACTAAAGATATGTTCCATGTGTTTGGAGTTTACACTGAGTGGTGGGTAAAAGGTTACACAGACTTCAGTTTCCAAACTGATCAAAGTGATTTAAAATCACGAACTGGCTGTGTTTTATTGAAGATTTATCTGTTGGAAGCGTACCAAGCAGAAAGGACTATTAGAAAGGTTCCAAGTAGGAGTGACATTTCCAAATATAAATGTCATGTATCCGCTGGAAGTGTTCCAGGCAGTTTATCATTGCGGATTTCACAGCGGAAATGGAGTACATTACATCATATGATTATGCATATGAAAGTAGCTTGGATTCAACGGTATGTGAGGGACTAGAAGTAGTTCCTATAGTTGTATATCATATCCCATGATACTGGTAAAACAGTGGGAGCTAACTTTAGGCCAAGAGTCCTAAGTCTAGATTCAAACCTAGACACGTACTCAGAAAGTTTTATGTAATATGAGATTACGTAGACAAAGAGAAATAGCAATCAGAATGATGGGAAAGATGCAAGTATTGCTAATCCATTAGCCATGCCTTTTGCAGGCTGAACATGATAGTCATGTCATTTCAATGGGGATTGAAATATATACCTGAATTGCTTAGAGATTATGAGATATGAAATTATTGATAGCGTATCAATTTTTCCATATATTTGATAATCGCATTCATTGTTAGAGTTTCATTAAAAACTCCTTTATTTAGTTTGACTAAATTTTAATACTTTGTTTATCCGAGTTGGTTGAAAGAAAGGTTGAACCCAATTCAAGTGAACAGGATGAACTTAGTGTTTTGTTCCTAGTCATTCATTTGAGGTGACGTCTCGAAGTGACTAGATTGTAAGTCAATCGATGGTTGGTTCAGCACCATGGGGTCATGGAGATGACTGGTCGTTTTACATAGACAGACTGTTGAGACACTCTGTCGGGCAGTGACCATAATAGAGTCCCTTATTAAAATTGTTGAAGCCTGGTCGTGGCGGGGATTTCTATTTTATTCCTATGAGTCGATTCTTTAGACTGGCGACCATTTACCTGAGTCGGTGTAGTTTCCGATTGACTTTGTGTTTTTTTTCCTAGGTCGTGTCCGTGAAAGGAGGCCGATGGACATCTTCTGGGTCATGGTGATCTGCATCATACAGTGTAAGATGGGTCAACAGGAATTGTCCACCCACGTTGGGTATTAACATCTTCGGGCCACTCGAGGAGTAGTAACTGGAAATGCGTGGCCACGCTCGGAAGAGATCTCTGGTAGATTTTCCGGTCAGACGGTTAGTTACTCTCCTAGAGCGAGAAAACCACTCTATTTATATTTTTCATTCGCAAGTGCGACCTGTAAGACACCTTGCGATGAGTGAGAGGATGTGACACAAAAGAGACAAGAGAATCGGTAGCACACAACTTGTCGAGACAAGTGGGAGATATTATGGGAGGAGGAGTCCTCCACAATAATGTCTCTACCTGCACAACTTGTATCGGACAAGTGGAAGATTGTTGGAGTAAGTGTCCTCCACAATAGTACATTTATATAATAAAACTCATTTGGAATATACGTGGCATGATTAGTATATTTTGATACTCCACGTCAGTTGATTAACGTAAATCGGTAACGCTCAGCTGACTAGAGTTTGACGTTATTGTCGTATGAGGGCGGTGATCAACTGATCCCTTTAGGTCACACCTATAGGATGAGACCCAAATAGAATACTAATTATTTGTATATGATACAGTTTAATTAGGGAATTACATATATTTGATAGGTACGTTTAGTTACGAGAGTTATTTATTGGAAATTGAGTTAGGAACTCATTCCACTTAAGTTTATTAGTCAATTATACGATAACTAACTGAATAAAATTTACGTCTTATTTTAATACGGTTAAATAAGATTTAATTTAGTGATTAATCGTTAATTCATTAAATTAGTTGAGGTTATGCATATATTTTGAGGTAGAGTTAATTAGTTAATTATATTTACAAGGAGTTGTATAATAAATTAACTAACCATTGTGGGACCAATTTTTTTATTGATATAATGGTAAATTATCACTTAAAAGTTAAGTACATATTGTATATTAATTTGTGTCATATAATTGTTATATGACAAAATTAACAATTAATTATATAAGATAATTAAACATATGATTATAAGTATTTGTGGGACAAATATCAAAAATCAAAATGGACTACATTTCACCATGTGGACCGAAATTGTATGGAAAACACAATGATGATTGTTCTTTTCTTAAATAACATTACAACATATTGATAATGACATATCTTACATGCCATCATCATACTTATAAATTCCTACACTCTACCACTTTGCATGGGAATAAAAAATGAGCAAAATAAGAGTCACAAGGGCTAGCATAGTAGCACCATCCGACCATATGGCCTTTATAAGTGAACAAGAGTTGTTCACATTTTATTACTTTATTTTTTATGCTTATTTTTCCTTCTTCTCTCTAAAACCTCCAACATCTCTCTAAACTCACATGCAAAACTAATATTCTCTACATATTACTAGAGTAGTAATACAATAATATTAGTAGTATAATATCTTACTTATTATCTAGTTAATAATAAGTTAAGATTATTTTGGTTTAGTCTTGGGTGCAACAAGAAGGAGACCTTCTAATTTGTAGGTTGTTTATGGAGGATCATCCACTAATTTCATGCTCAAGAACAATAAGAAGGAGTTCTTATTGTGCCCCATTTTGGCCGAAAATTCCCATTGTAAGGATGTTTTCGTCTTATCTTTTCTTTTGTGCTTTTATATTTTCCTGCATGATAACTAGATCCTAATTCATTAAGTTAGTTAATGTAATTTAATGAACTAATTAGAGGAATCTAATTAGAGGTCTAGGACTTTCATGTAGGACCCTATGCTCTTCAGCGTAGCCTACTCAACGTAGTAGACCATACTCGGTCAAGTGTTAGCGACAATCAAACGAGTGCAGCGTGTTGGAGTAAATGTCCTCAACAATAGTGCGATCACATAATTAAATCTCACTAATAAGAATACAAAGGGATCAGTATGACGGTGGTGATCAGTTGATCCCTTGAGGTCACACCTAAAGGACAATCCCCTAATCATGTACATTAATTAATTGTATAGCGATACAGATTAATTAATCCCTTAAATTGAACCAAGTTTATATTGTAAGTAAGAAATATATCTTATTGTAATATGATTAAATAAGATTCATTTTAGTAACTTAATTGTTATATTACTAAGAATGCATTATGTTTATGAAACATTTGAGATAAGCAAAATTGGTTAATTATAATTACAAATTGTTGTAGATTATATTAACCAAATATGAGATGACCTATTTTATTTACATGTAATTATAAAAGGGACAACACCCACCCATGTGGAGTTGGGGTGGCCGGTCATAGCAACAAAAATAAGAAGGATTATTTCCTTCTTATTTAAACATACAATCTCATTTCATTTTGCATGCAATCTCTACTTCTCTCTGAAATCACTTTCTTACTCTAAAACTCAAGAAGTTTTCACATAATTTAGAGTTCATATTCTAATAAAATTACTAGTGTAGTAATAGAGTTATTAGATTTATTTTAAAGGGTTACTACTAATAATACTAGTGTAGTATTTTAGTACAGATAAAAAGGGTTGTCTTGGTGCTACTAATAGGAGTGTTCTTATACTAAGAACTTGGAATTCATCTTCATATTCATAGCTCAAGAACAATATTTGAAAGGAGTTTAAATATTGTGCCCATTTCATATATTTATTCAATGTAAGGAACAATTTCTTCTTCCTTCTTTATATTTTGTTATGCATGCATAAGATCTAATTAGTTAAATAGTTAACTATTTATATTTTGATATTAAAAATGTCTAATATTGAGTTTAAGAAACTCATAAGCGGTATCAAGAGCCTTGGTTGTTGCATGCATAATCGATTTTTAGTTTTTTCGAGTTATTGTAACATAAAGAAAACTAGTAATTTGTGTTTTATAAGATAAAATCACAAAGTTATTTGCATGTCAATATATTCTGGTCCTAACATGATTTTAGGTCATTTTGATGATTTATGCAAATTCATAGTACTCAAATATAATTTTTAGTGTTTTTATTACATTTTAATGAGTAAAATGATTTTTAAAATGCTAAAAATAGCTAGACTTATCGTCTGACCTTGAAATGTTTACACAATATCACACATGCATTTTACTTACTGTATGTAAAATTTCGTGTGAATTGGATTTATTTCGTTTGATTTATGATTTTTATATGATAAAATGAAATAAATAAAGGTCAAATGGTTAAAAATAGTTCCGTTTTGAATCTGACTATGAAAGTTTAGTATGTTGTCACATGAATGTTTTCCTGTCATACTGGAAAATTTCAGAATGATGTGATTTGTCTAGCATGATGTATGAATTTTTAATGTAAACATGGTATAAATAGTGACTTATTTAGCAAATATAGCTAAATTAAATTTCATGACATGATAAAATTGTTCATGGTTTCTTAAATGTCCCACATTTCAGATATAAAGTTGAAAATTTAATATGATTAATTTTTGCATGCTTTATGTATTTTATTTGATAAAATTGATAAAGCGCAACCAATTTTTCTCAAAAACGATTCAAAATTTTTAACCATGAGTTTTGACATTATGAGTGTTATGGAAATGTTCCAGAATGTACAAAAATTTAAAATTCAAATTTTGAAATTATTATAATTAAATTTTGATTTATTTGATTAAGATATGATTTTAAAAGTCTTATTATGAGCAATTAAATAACAACAAGTTGAATTATTGTCAAAAATTGAGTAATGACTAATTTTGAGGCCTAAATGAGTTGGGATAATTAACTTGGACTTAAATATGATTTAAGTATTGTTTTGTGATTTTAAAGTGTTATTATCACGCATTTCCGTAAAACCGGGTTATATTCGATATAAACCGTTAAATAGAGTGATTTGGCATTTAACATGAGCATGTTTTATACATATTATAATGCTGCATTTTTATTTATGACTGTCATATTTTCAATTTATAAATGTCATATTTTGGTTTATATAATTTGGAATTATGTATTTTTCCTTGTATGGCCTTAGTTTTAATTGATATTACCCGGAATGTAAGGGAATATTGATTCGGTTGTAATTTAATGTGATCTCGTATCACTTTTATTGTATGAGTTTATTTTACAAATGTATAATAGGAAATTATTGTAATTTTATATTTTGTAACTAATTGTAAAACCGGAGTTTCCCAACGACGAAGCCATTCGGAAATAAGTTCCGAGAGAGTCGGTGACCTTGGGATGCGTGCTTATGAAGTTCAAGGGACCAAAGGAGTTGGTTTCCGAATTTGTAAAAGAATATATGATTTCCTATTCTAGGAAAGGTCATACTAGGAGTTTTATTTTTATGCTTGCATTTTATTTAATATGTTTGCATGCATTGTCAAATCGCCATAACATGACATGCATATTTCATCGAGTATTCGACCGTGTCAATTAAAATAATCGTTAATTCATTAATTTAGTTCACTTCAACATGATAGATTATAAATTGACATGACCTCTCATAATTAATAATTGAGATCAAGCCTTACCAAATGTAGAACCCAAGAATCCCAATTTCGCAAGGAAGTAGGCTCGGCTCACCGGGGTGCTAAACTTGTTACGTTGGGTAAGTGGGGTAATAAATGTTATTATTTCGAAATTTGGATTGAGCTCAACGGAAGTATTCGCGACCGTAGCCGCATGTGTTCCGGGCTTAAGATAGATATTAAAGTAATATTATCGACCGAGAGTTCTAATGTAGAATCGATTAATGAGTTAATCCACCGAATTGTGTTAATAAGGGATGAATCGGCTTACCGTGCCCAAGTTGATATGAATTTGGATCTCGGAATCATTTATAATAGTTGGGTAGAGGTCATTATTTAAATGTTAAAACTTGATTTAAAATGTTTACAAGTATTTAAAATGATAAATGTTGACATTTCCTTTATGTCTTAAATTTGTAGTTAACTTTGTACAATCGCAATGGCTAGTTCATCCAACACCAATGCTCCAAATCTCACGAATGTCTCATGGCTTCGATCCTTTATGGATCGATGCAAGTTAGAAAAGAATGGCGCAAATTTTGCCGATTGGGATGCGCAACTTCGCTTAGCCGCGGAAGGTGACGACAAGCTTCGTTACCTTATCGAAGCCTCTCCCGAAACACCTAATGAAAGGTCAACCGCCGCCGCAAGGCGAGCCTATGAGGCTTACCAAAAGGAAGCCGCCGCAATCAAAAATGTTTTGATCTTCTCTATGGAGGCCGATCTCCAAAGGAGTGCCATAAAGATGAGCACGGCCTATGAGATCTATGCCAAGCTTGTGACCATGTTTTCACAAGCTCCTAGAATCATTCAATATGAAACGGCTTCCGCGTTTTTCGACATGAATCTTAAAGAGGGCCAAAAGGTTAGCCCTCACGTACTCAAATTGATTGAGCATGTCGAGACTCTTAAAATGCAAGGGGTTGACATTCCCGGACAACTCGTAATTGACCGTGTACTACATTCCTTGGGAAAAATCAAGGCATATGTGTTGTTTAGGGTAAACTAGAATATGCAAAATATGCAAACCTCTCTCCACGAGTTGCACAAAATGCTTGTTCAAGCGGAGAGAGACATGGGGCTAAATGTTAGCACCACCAAGGATGTGCTTCACATCAATACCAAGAGCAAGGGGAAGTTCAAAAAGGGTGCAAGCAAGGGAAAGAAGCCCTCCACCTACAAAGGCAAAGGAAAAGCTATTGAGAATAGCTCACTCAAGCCTAAGAAAGGTGCCTCATACGAGGACAAGTGCCATTATTGTAATGGTGAAGGGCGTTGGAAATGAATTGCCCAAAGTATCTACGAGATATCAAAGTCGGAAAAATTATTTCCGTTGGTAAATTTCCATCCCTATCTTTTATGTTATGATCTCAACTTTGGTATATAGATACAAGTTGTGATTCTTACCCTTTTTAATTGTAATTAGGGCACCCAAGCAAGGACAAGGGCAAGGACAAGCAAGCCTAAAGAGATTCTTCAAGGGAAGCTAAAGTAGCCACCCATGGATGAAGACATAAGGAAGCTTGGACTCATTTTGTGTTGTCTTCTTTATTTGGGTTGTATTTTATGACATGTTTTAGAAACTCTTTATTTCCTTGTTTGACAATGGAATTTGTTATTTCCTTTTACTAACATTTGGTTGTAATTGGATATAAGTGACTTGGTTTTTAACCCAAGTCACTCGGTTTATGGAAACTTTTTCATTCTAAAACTTGTCATTATACTCTACTTGCACTAATAACATAAATTATATCGACTCAAATTGATCATGTAAATATTATGATGATGGGATCATTATAATAAAAGGCTAAGAATACGATTCTCACTTTGAAAGATCAATTGCTAAGTCGAAATTGAGTTGTTGAACTCAAAGTAGGGAGTCTTCAAAACCAATTGGCCACACCACTTATAAAGATTGTAATTGACATGAATACGAGTACACCTCTTTAGCTTATAGAACTAGTCTATATTGAAGCTAAGATTCGATGTCTTTACAATAAAGTCTTTAGTAGATCACTTAAGGTCATGTTGTGATACTTCTATCTCCCTCAAGAGTATGAGTAAAAAAATTTTTGTGGCTCATAAAGCTATCATTATAGAAAATAGTTGTATTTTTCTAAAGATAGAGTGGGAGAAAATAAGCCACAACGTAAAACTAGTCAGGAACCATTGAGGAAACCAAAAGAAAATGTTCTTAGGTTAGACTCAAGGCTAGTAAGGAGACCAAAAGAAAGCGTTCTTAGGTCAATCCTTAGACTAGTGACGAGACCAAAAGAAAATGTTCTTGAAATAATAAGATTATGATATATGAAGTGGAAGTACCTAGAAATTTTAAAATTTGATTTTCTAACATAAAAAACTTATGAAACTATATGGAATCTATGCAAAAGAAAATATTTTATTTGGAGTTGTCCAATTGTAGTTGCATGGATAGACATGTAGATGTCTACAAAAGCCAAGTTAATGCGTAACTATGCTTAGATCCAAATCATCAATGAAATACCTCATAATAGATGTGTACAAGATACACATCAAAACCACATGTCCAAATAGGGATTTGGAATAGGATGTATACATGACACAAGCCTATTGTATGTATCTACCTAGAGGTTATGATGATCTTTTCTATTATAAGATATAAGAAGGGTTTCACTCGAATTGTCGAAAAGTCATGTATAGACATGAAAATCAGTGGGAGTTAAAGTCATGTATAGACATGAAGTTAAGTGGGAGTTTAAGTTATCATGTAAAGACATGAAGATCAGTGGGAGAAATTGTTTTTCACGTGAATGACGTTTCACTCATTAAGAGTGGCATATTCATATTACCTTTTTGAAAGGAGTGCTTGAATTTTAATGTTGGATGAAAGAGGGCAACATGTATACTAAAATCAAAAATCTATTGTGGAATAGAAGATTTTAGCTTAGCATTTAAAAGGTATCTTATATCAATAAGATCCTTAATCTATTCAACAAGTTAAATAGGTTGTTTATGTTGATAAAAGTGGGATCACTATGAAAGGGTCATAGTCATCCACTGAACCTAAGAATTGTTGATCACATGAGACCGATCATGTATGCCATTACATGCACGTACCTAAATGATTTGTATGCTGGGAGCATTACAAGCCTATAACAAATCAATCCACATGAGTGTCATTGGATAGCCTACAAGAACATCCATAGGGTTCTCAAGGAGAACTAGGGATTCATTCTTGTGTTTGGTAGAGAAAATCTGGATATGTGGTAAAGGTTACACAAACCCAACTTCCAAACTTATATGGTTTCATCGAAATCCTAAGCGTACCTTTGTTATATATGAAGCGAATAACTAAAAGAATGATTGAAGAGTCAATCATTATAAACTCTACAAATAGAGACCTAGTACATTATGATGAGGATAAGGTGGCTTACAAGGAACTAATGGTATATCCTTTCATCTAAATACCTATCAGTTATCCTGATAACGAGTGGGAGCTTCTTTCAAGTTAAAGAGCCCAACACTAGATAGAGATCTAGATATGTACGTAGATGAATTCATGTTATTAGGAATAACGTTGGATGGAAGGAAAAAGCAATTCACAAGGTTGGAATAAATGAATATATGGAATATTCACTACTCAAGCCTTTATTGTATTTAATAAGATCATCATGAATTGTCATGGACATAATAAAATTTATATTATATGATATGAAGCAATAACATTGTGTTGATTGTTCATATATGATAATCACATTTATCGTTTGAGTTTCTAAAACTCGTCTTGTGTTTTGTTATATCCAAATGGGTTGTAGAGACAATTTTGAACCCCATTGAAGTGGACTGTATTAACATAGCATTGGCCCATAGTCACTTATATGAGGTGACATCTCGAAGTGACTAGATTCTGGTGCGATTGATGGCAAGTTCAAGTGTCATAGGGTCATAGGAATGACCAATCAATCACATAAACAGACTGTAAAGGACAATCTATCGGGCAGTGACCGCTTATAGAATTCTGGCAATTCTTGTAGCCTGGTCGTGGCAAGAGCTACTAGTATTCTTTGGAGTCAATTCTTTGACTAAAGACTGTTCGCCTAAGGTGGCACAGTTTCAGAGTGACTTTGATTTATGTTATACGACCTTCGTAACTGGGGTCAAATGAGCATCTTTTGGGTCATGATGAGCTGTGGCTATTCGAAGGGAATAGTGCGATAGGAATTGTCCACCCCTTGTCAGGGTTGTTTTAAATCTTAAGGCCACTCGAGGAGTAGTAAGCTGAAAATGAGTGGCCACGCTCGGAAGGTATCTACGGTAGATAACTGCGGTCAGAGAGTTACTCTCCAGATCGAGGAAAGCACTCTTGATATGATCATATGCAAGTACGACCTGCAAGACACCTTGCATTGAGTGGGAGATTGTAATAGGACAAGAGAATTGGTGACGCGCACTTGTCTCGGACAAGTGGGAGATTGTTGGAGTAAATGTCCTCAACAATAGTGCGATCACATAATTAAATCTCAATAATAAGAATACAAAGGGATGATGAATATTATAGTCAACTGGTCAACATAAATCGGTAACGATTGGCTCAATTGAGTTTGACGTTCCTGTCGTATGACGGTGGTGATCAGTTGATCCCTTGAGGTCACACCTAAAGGACAATCCCCTAATCATGTACATTAATTAATTGTATAGCGATACAGATTAATTAATCCCTTAAATTGAACTAAGTTTATATTGTAAGTGAGAATTATATCTTATTGTAATATGATTAAATAAGATTCATTTTTAGTAATTTAATTGTTATATTACTAAGAATGCATTATGTTTATGAAACATTTGAGATAAGCAAAATTGGTTGATTATAATTACAAATTGTTGTAGATTATATTAACCAAATATGAGATGACCTATTTTATTTACATGTAATTATAAAATGTGACTTAAAATGTTAAGTCTAATTTATTTGTTATGAAATTGCATTTAAATTAGTTAAATGTACATTTATAAGCAAAAATACATGTTACATGTCACATGTCATATTTGTGACAAATGACAAATTGCAAATATAAAATGGACACCCATTTTAAGTGGGGTGCACCGGTTTTAGTAGTGTAAAAGGAGGGTGATTATTTTGTGTAATATTCTAATTAGGAATTAGACATAATCATGCACAAAACCTATTACCAACACTCAACCTTTCTTGTTAAGAACAATTGAAAGGGACAACACCCACCCATGTGGAGTTGGGGTGGCCGGTCATAGCAACAACAATAAGAAGGATTATTTCCTTCTTATTTAAACATACAATCTCATTTCATTTTGCATGCAATCTCCACTTCTCTCTAAAATCACTTTCTTACTCTAAAACTCAAGAAGTTTTCACATAATTTAGAGTTCATATTCTAATAAAATTACTAGTGTAGTAATAGAGTTATTAGATTTATTTTAAAGGGTTACTACTAATAATACTAGTGTAGTATTTTAGTAGAGATAAAAAGGGTTGTCTTGGGTGCTACTAATAGGAGTGTTCTTATACTAAGAACTTGGAATTCATCTTCATATTCATAGCTCAAAAACAATATTTGAAAGGAGTTTAAATATTGTGCCCATTTCATATATATATATTCAATGTAAGGAACAATTTCTTCTTCCTTCTTTATATTTTGTTATGCATGCATAGTTAAATAGTTAACTATTTATATTTTGATATTAGAAATGTCTAATATTGAGTTTAAGAAACTCACACAGCGTACTCGACCGAGTGCCTTCTTACTCGGTCGAGTGTCGCGGAACCAGATTGCGTTTAAAATATAACTCGGAGGATGCGACGTTAACCATTTTATTTCAAAATCATTCCTACCTTTTGTAGATACCTCTTTTCTACACCTTCCGCCAACCACCCAGTGATGATTGGGCCGCATGTTTGGTATGCGAAACAATTTATGACAGTTCTTAAGTTTATCGTCAAGTGATAGCTCAAATACTTGTGTCTACCCCTTGGTCGTCATCTACGTGCCGATACGGTCGTTTTGACAGTCATTAGAGTTTATTTGGAGTCCGGGTCAAAAACAGGTTCATTTTCTATAAACCGTCTTTTAAAACCGAGTCTGAACGCTCGAGAATATTCCGGATATTTTAATATTTCAAAACTTATCTTTCTCGGTAAAATATATCCGTATTTTATTTAGAAAGAACTCAAAATCTACCGCCATTCCATAATAGAAGCGCGGAAATCTTTCGTTCAAAGGAGGAAACAACTTGGGAAATGACGCAGCGGGTGTTATGCCTCTCCAAGAATCGCAGTGCCTGCTGCACCTCTTCCTCACAGCACGTTTTGCCTGTTTTCGGAATATTTTCTAGATTTTTTTCTGTGTTCGAGTTATTTCAAAACTCTTCAGATTTTCCCTATAAAAGGAGAGATTTGTGCTCACTTACAAGGCACGCGAGTATTCCGCCCCTTCTCTTCTCTCTCTTTGCATTCTAGACCTTGCTCTAAGCAATTGGACATCTACGTGCTTGATCAATCGACCACGTAAGTTCAGATCGTTCTGGGTTCCCGTCACGTTTTGCATTGACCTACCAATTTGACCACTACACTTAATCAATTTAACTAATCTTTTTTATCCTCTTACGTGGGCACTTTCTTTACATTCGAGTCGAACTATCACTAAAACGCTTGTTAATCTCGTTTTGTCGACATGTAAGTCTGAGGGTGTATAATCCCATTGCATTTAATTTTGTATTTTATTTCATCTTATGTAAGATTCATGTCGGATTTATGCTAAACCTTTTTTTTATAGTTTTATGTAAACCACCTTTTTTATAGTTCGTGTTAGATCCCTAATAATCAATATTAGTGAGTCTTTTTCATCTTTTAGATCAAGTTTGAGTCTTTAGAGGTTAGATCTGTTCATATCAATTCTCTAGGATTCTTCTTTGATATAATTACTGTATATAATATGACTTAAATCACTTCAATTCGACTTGTATATCAATAATAAACCGTAAATACACAAACGAATACTAACTTATCGCGATTCTGGCTTCACAGCCAGAACCCAACTTAAGAACAGACGCACATAGTGGTGCGCCTCTTCCAGTGGACGCATCACATGTTGCCTCTGTTCTAGGTTGGATTCTATCCCTGAACTTCCTGATTCGCTCCGACGTAGCCTTAATTACTAATTAATCGACTATTAATTCTAGTATCGCTGCTAATCCGTCTTTAGATTTTCTTTTCTTTCTTTCCTTTAAACCTTTCTTTTGGGCCTATTTCCAACATAGATCTCGGAATCCGTTGTAATCTCTGTAATTGTTTTATAGCTTTATTTAATCATTGTATTGTATGATTTATTTGCCTTTCACATGCAATCGAATCCTAAATTCCTATTTCGACTCAATTGAATGCTAAGTTACATGTTCAACCGACATAATTTAATTCACATGCTAGCATTAAATTTTGGATGTTGCATAGCATGCATATAACCGACAACATATCAAATACAGAAGAATTTCCCTAATCATTAGTAGAGGTCGCTATCGAGGCGGATGGGATTAGGTATACGATTAAAGAACTTCCGAATACGTACCCTCACCCCTTACTCCAGTTCTCTGTGAACATCCGTATTCATTGGCATCAACGAGAGTCATTCTAGACATAGATTGCTAAGGGTAACGAGTTCTTGGTGTTCATGTCATCACTTTGTGTCTTGACATAGCATAAAGTATTCGAACGGTTCCAACTTCCCACAAAGGTTGGTGGCGACTCCACAAATGCGTATTTCTACGCTTGTCCCTCGTTTCTCCATTTGTGGTTCCCTGTGCGCCACGGTTTGGAAAGCACCGTGAATCCGTGTATCACACCATTCTCAAAACCTAAACCTAACTTCTCCTTCTCCCCCTAGCCTTACCTACTTAACACTTAATGAAGTTAGCACGTAGTAGACCACCATGGGACCGAGACGGCAAGTGGGATCTGATGTAAGAAGAGGATAGAATATTCTGACCAGGTATGTGTCAACCCTCATAGAATATCATCGGGTCGGATTTGAAATCAGAAGGGAGGAGACGGATCGTCGGAGATGGGCCTTTGAGAGACCATATCTGCGGCGATAAGGGAGGTAGTGGCGGAGGGTCCCGTGGGAGGAAGGTGAGGGCGACGGAGCAAAGATTGCTAAGTTTTAGGGTTTGATATTTTAAAGAGAAGGGAGATAGTTTAAGAGAGAGAGCGGGCGATTATTTCTGCAAGTCACTTCCATTAACTACATAAGTGAAGCACTCCATTATTGTAACTTCTCCCGATTATTAATGAATAAAAACTCGATGGCTACCACTTTCCATTTATAAGCATCTGCTTCCTGTATTTTAATTTTTGTTTTAGCTTGAATCCTAGGTAAACTTCTTGTACCCCATTCGTTGCAGCAGAGGTTCTCGTTTTTTACCTATCCATCTTTACGTCAAACAATTGCATCAATATCTTTATGCGAAAGTCAATGTATTCCTTCTTGTCCCATGATTTCTCTGAATAAATAGATATGGCCTTATCTGACATCGAGCTCAAATCGAGTCCAATATGCACCAACTAACACCTAAACATGTCGGAACGACACGTTTTTTCCGAGGTTAAGACTCGAAAATCTTGATCGTTACCCATTCGACCCAAATCCAAAATAATCCATTAATTTATGGTCAAAACCCGTCCAGAACAAACCCAACTGGATAAAAAATAAATCAATAATTTCATTAAAACATTAATAATTATATGTTACATTTGAAATAATAATTAAAAATTATTAGTTTGTATTAGAGTTGTGTTCAATATACTTGGGTAGGTTCATGTACTATCATAATGAATGCATACCAAGTACTGCTTGCAATTAACCATTGTTATTCTTGTTCCTATTACTTTTAGTATTTTAAATTACATCACTATTAAAAAATCAATTTTATACGGAGTATATCTTTAAACTCCCGGTAATTTTAGAATAATTACTATATAACTTTGTTTCTTTTATTGTTCAATATGATTAATATGGCGTGGAATATGATAAAAAAAATATTAATATAGAATATGTTTTAATTTTTTGAAAAAAAATTTCGTTATAAAACTGGTAAAAAAACATTAGTTGTATTTGGACCCATATTCTAGCCCTAACCCGACTTATATTTACCACCCGTATTCTAACCCACTCGAAACCTGGCAAGTTTGAGAGGACTTGAATCAAATGTGATTCATCAACTCTCTATAGGACTATCCTATAGCATAAGACAATCCAATAAAGAGATTATCCCAAAAAAATAAAGAAATTAAAATAAATTATGAATATTCTACATGACACCCCTATATTTTTTGGTTTTCTAAGTGGTACCCCTTATTTTCATCAAAAAAAACTTTGATTGCGTATAATTCATGGTCATGAATTCGGAACGCGACGAGTCTTTTTTCCAAAAAGATTGTCTTCTCGAGATATTCGATTTGAAAAAACAAATGTCACTTTATGAACGTGTTCCAAGAGTTATGCTCGGTCAAACGATTTTAACCAAATAAAGCTTGACCAAAAATATCTCATGGCTACGAATTCATAATGTATCAGATTTTTTCCAAACCAAAGATCGCGAGAAGGCGAATGTAACACCCGGAAATGTACCCTATTTTTCTAATAGAAATATTTTACGAAATCGTATCAGCAATTTTAAGTTTTAATTTATAATTTTAAGTTCCGAGTCGAATTTTGAATTTCCGAGTTCGTATTTGGAATTTCTGCGAGATTCCATGAAAAAGCCGTCTTAAGGCGAGTTTGACTTTTTGGTTGACTTTTCCTTACTTATACTCTAATTCCCTTAAACCTATTTCTTCATTCACACAAACACCAACAATTCTTCATCCTTAAGAAACCAAAAACCTAGCCTCCATAGCTTTTAGATCTTAAAATCATCGTAGCTCATTCGTTACTTACTAGAATTCACGTAAGTTCGTCTTATTCTTCCTCCCTACCTTCCTCTATCCGTATTGGTAATAAAATTACCGTCTTTCTCGCTTTTTAAATAATCCGTCTTTCTCAAGATGAATTTTATTCATCTTTTACGATCTATATGTAGGTGGTGACCTCCAAGATCCCGACAAAGACTATTACCTTATTGAAGAGGAGCTTGACGATTAGTAGAGACGCTTAAAGGTAACGGTGAAGGGTTACTCGATATCATTTACGTGTTTTACATGATTTCCATGTTAGAATTCGTTTTTGGAATACAATTAGAAAGCTTAGAAATTATGATTTTGAGGATGATCGTTGTTAGTTGATGATTGTTGATGATGAATATTGATTGTTGATAGTTGATAGAAGTAAATTATGAAAATTGGAAATGATAGAAAGGTGTTGTTTGTTCTCGGGTGACTCGTGCAAATTTACAGCACTGACCCTTTTTGGTAGAATGCTCATATCTCCTTCGTTACTTGTTTGTTTTGGGCTTGTGACCACTCGTTGGAACCGTAAGAGGATAAGCTATCACCTCGACTTGGAATTTCTACATTCCCATATATATAACTCTAGTTATGACCGTTTGAAGTGGACCCTTGTTTTCGTTGGTTTCCAAACAACATTGTTTTGGAGAGGTGAACTATGTTTTTATTCATTATGCTTCATAAACTTGTTCTAATGCTTATGTATCATGTATTGACTCATGTTTATCATATTTAAACTTATATGATTCCCTATTCTCATGTTTTGTGACGTTTTTTGGTATGTCCCACGTTGAGTCGGTTTTTACAAATGATACGGTTTGAGCACTATTTTGTCTTGTGCTTTGTACTCTCATTCCTTTGGCTACCTTCCCGTTCGTAAGGCTGGAATGTCGGAACGGAGAGGTATCCTACTGCTTAATTGCATGTGTTAGTGGGCATACGACGACGTTGTTGGGAGTTGAACGCTATGCGTTGATCGACCCGGCCGTCAAATTTTGTATACTTGCGAGGTGGTGTTATTTGCATGTAGCGTACCGCTTGTTATGAGGCTTGAGCTGTTTTTCCGCCTCTTTCGTGAATTGATCTCCCGAATTTGGGGTACTCGGCATATATTTTATAAGC
>JAIUZE010018520.1:0-14856 GCA_022085475.1 Heliosperma pusillum
TCTTGTGGCTTCCTTGGGTTTCGTGGGTCTGTCCGAGGTCGGATCGTGGTTGGTCAGTCGGTCGTAATCTGTTTTGCTCTCCGTTGTCTCTGTCTTGGGTGTGGATGGTGGAGTTGGAGGATCACCCGGTCTATTTCCGTCTTTTTGGTGGTTTGTTCTCGGTTTGTTGACACATTTGGGTCATAATGGGTTAACTTGAGCTGGAATGTCGGTCTGGATTGTATGTTTGGGTTGGTTTGAGGTGTTGGGTGGATTGGATGTAGTTTGTTCTCCATCATATTCAATGAAGTCCCTTATCTTAATTTTAATTTTATCAGTACCAATAATTTCCCTATATTGGAGGTTCTCCGATGGGACTAGCTTTGTGTTTCGTCTTTTGTTGTGGTATTTTCCGTCTCAGTCTAATAAATACTCCTTTGGGGAGATGTGTGGCTCGGATCCCATAGGTGTTGATGTTTACCTTTTATGGAATAAGAGCATCCTAAAGGTGTTGTTGTTTATGACTATGACTTTGGTCAATGTGGGTTATACCTTGAATCTTTCTCTGAGGTATTTGGTTGGGAAATCGGTTACGAGGAGCCCTTTGTCTCATCTTATCAAATTGCTCGATTTCTTTCGTTGTTGGTCTTTGGATTGTAGGGATCGATCACCATGGTGTAGGTCAATGTGGGTTATACCTTCTCCGTTGAAGGCAAGCTTGCTCGGCTCGTCCTTCCCCCTTTCTTTTCTACGCACTTGTGGCGTAAGTGCACCTGGTTCGGTTCGTTTGACTATGGGAGTTGTTGGTATTGCTGATGATTTGGATGTATTGCTCGCGGCCGATCTACTGTGATCTACCACCATGTGGTTGACCCTAGTCATCTTTCTAGTCGTAAAGTGACACTAGTATCATTAGATGTATTATTTGTTATTACATTGTATGCCTATGGATGTAACTATGGCTCCGAAAGTCAAAACATAATGTAGTTACGTCTCTTTACTACTGCAAAAAAAAAAAAAAAAAAAAAAAAAAAAAAAAAAAAAAAAAAAAAACTAGCCTCAACATCTCCTTGTGCTTGGTTTTTCACCAAGTACGAAGTGACAACTGTGATTTTTCGTATTTATATTATTGTTTTTAGTCGCGGAAATTCAGGGCAGTTACATAAGTCCAGCTCTCATCAACCCTTTTTTTCACTCGAAAACCGAAAACAAAACTCTAAGTTTCCATTGAAGGTTATTTGTCATCGGCTACTTCTACTCACAACGCTAAACTACTTGGGATGGCAATTTGGCCCGGACCGAACCGAAACCGAATCGACCCGAAGGAAAATATTCGATCCAAATCCAAATTTTAAAAACCCATACCCGATCCGCTATTTTAATACCCATATCTAAATCCACTATTGGAAAACCCGAACCAAATCCAAACCCGATCCATTCATACCCGAACCCGATCCATTCATATTTTTTTGAAAATTGAGACTTTTCTAAACTAGAAATTTGATTTTTGTCATATAAGATGAAGTTTTGATGTAGTCAAATCAAGTTTGGATCGGGTTTTGGATTATATGGTGGATCGGGTATGGATTTTGAGCGGGTATGGTTGTGAAAAAAGTATAGTGGGTGGGGTATGGATTTTAAAGTTTTGGATATGGATCGGGTTTGGATATGGATCGGTGATCCAATAAGTTTTAAAGTTCATGTGTTGCACGAGTAATTAGATTAATTATCTAAAGAAAAAAAAGTCCTAAATTTACAATATAAAAAAATGTCTTTTTCATGCGTAAGACAAAATCAATATATTAATAAATTGAACCATAACTTATTCATATATACATATATAGATACGTTACAAAATCAATATATAAATAAATTGAATCATAACTTATTCATATATAACTTATTCATAACTTATTCATATTAAAAAAAAGTTCACTTGTATATTGTGAGAGGGACACTATCCGTTTTCAGTTTGTGGCGGATAGTGCCCGTCTTCGGTGAGAATTTGTGTAGTCATTTTAGACTGGTTGTAATTTGTAAGTGAATAAAAATAGAAATGTAAATTATCAAATGGAGCGGCCGGAAATGGAGTAAGTAAAGAAATGAAGTACTATAACTACTAAATTTTAAGGTTGATTTACAAACCTATCACTATATTACTTATATATGCTCGTGCAATTTTACACGGGTCCTGAGCTAGCAAGGGCGAACCCTGTAGGTGGCAAGGGGTAGCCGTCGCTACCCCAAACAAAACAAAAATCAGTTCGAACGATGGTATTTTGCTACCCCAAATCTCGGCATTTGTATTGAATAAATACAACTAAACATATAAATTTTAACAGTGAAACAAGTGTGTCGCAATGGTGAAATGCATGGTGCTCTTACCAGTAGGCAGTACCCAGTAGGGCAGAGCACGGATCGGATATCCGATCCAAAGTGCTAGTTCGGATCGGATATCTAAATTAGAATTCTTAAATTTAAATATCCAATATCCAAACCAAATGTATCGGATATCCAGTGTTCGGATATCAAAAATAATCGGATCGGATACGGATATCCATCAGATATCCATATTTTGAAATTTACATTAAAATTAAGTTTGAAACACGATCGTATTCATCGCTTTACACGACGGTTTTCCTTAGTATTCTTACTTTAATGTTCTCGACATAAAATTTAAATAATACTTTTAAACTTTTATAAGTTGTTTTATGAAATAACATTGTACTTTCTCGAAATTATACTAAAAAATTATAGTTTCGGATCAGATCGGATATCCGATCCAAACTTAAATTTCGGGTCGGGTATCCAAAAATTCAGATCGAATTCAGATCATATATCGGATCGGTTTGGATAATCGGATTTTTTGCTTAGCTCTAGTAGGCAGGAGTTCAAACTCTCAACTTTATGGTGATAATTCGATAATCGCAAATTCTTATTTCGGACGAAACATTTCCGTATGAAAAATAAGACTGGATTATGTTGCCATTTTTTGATAAAATGTAACCACATATTATATCAACTTGTTTTCAATAGTGGTTACATCTAACTGTAAAGTGGTTACAAATCCCGTCTTATTATTTCAGACCAAAATGGTCCGTCTGAAACAAGATCAACTGTTCAATAATTAGCTTCTCGCCTTTTGATTATGGTTAATGTTCATTATATTTGTGCATTGAGACTTTGTTTTCTATTTTAGTTGATGATTATATTTGTTATATTTGTCTAAATCGTTCAAAGTATAGAAAACAAAAAATAAAGATAAGTTGTGAGTTATAAAATGAGAATTTTAAATTATATGAAGCACTCATTTGATTGTTTATTGTGCGCTTGTAATTTGAATTTTTATATGTAATGCAACAAAAAAATTTGGTAGCCCATCTTTTCTTAATAATTTTTGCTACCCCATATTTCAAATCATGGGTTCGCTCCTGTAAGCTACTACTCCAATAAAGAGAGCTCCACAGTATTAGCCGAAGCTACCTGTAAAACAATCTAAAAGTGGTCACGATGCATCATTCGCATGGTTTACACAGGAAATGTGTCTTGTTATATTGGAAACCTTGAACTATATCAGAATTCAATTTTTTGTTCTTCTATTAGCTTGTGCAAAACTCAGAATACAAAAGATGTTACAGTTACTGTTGTACAGAAATTAAACAAATCACGCAATCTTCAGCTGAAATTAAATGAGAAGCACAAATTATCGACATACAACCTTCCAGTAACTCCTTCCGATCCTCAGTAACTTAGGTGGACAAGAATTCTAAGTAATGACTCTGCCCCATCAGTTACAAGCTGTCCAGACGCTATTAGCGGCCGAACCTCAGCAAACCCTATAGCATTCTTAAACTTTCCAGTGCCACCTGTAACTGACAGTTTGGAAATAGCACTATTAAGCTTATACACACCATAGAAGTTGATACTATCACCATACTCTCCTCCTTCCAACACAGCCGTGAATGCCATCATTTGAGTGGCCCCCTCAGCTGAACTTGCCACGTACACACCTTGTGCGGTCCCCACCGTCTGTGAGCCCAAGTCTGGCGAAGGGGTCAGGATATCATCAATAACCGTGATGGTCCCGAAGCCTAAACCCAACCCATCGGGCAAAAGTTGCGCGTTTAATTGATTATTATTGTTATTGCTGGTTGTCCCTGCAAAAGTTGTACCGGATAGACCCGTACCAAGTGGGACCCCATTAAGATTCAAGGTGGGGACTTGGCCGTTACTGTTAGGGATGGCGACTCCATTTGTAGGGGCAGTGAACCCAAGCGGCCTGGCAAAGGGTACTTGCCCACTATAGATGTTGCCTAGCAAACCAGTGATGGGTCGGGCCGTTGGGCTGCTCCCTCCTAGAATGTCATGCATGTATAACTCAATTACTTTGGCTTCGGAGGTTTCGGCCTTTGCAGGGGTAATTACTGCGAAAAGCAGCATTGTAATGACCAGTGACAATGATGTTTTTTTTGCCATGATTTGGGTTTTGTATTGTAATATAGGGCTTTAGCTTTTCGATTGGTAGAATGTTTGAAGGACTTTTGCTGGCTTCTTTTGTTTGAAGAATGGTTATATAGGGCAAAGTATGAATGATGTATCAAGGAGTTGGCCTTGAACTCAAAAGATGGTGTAGTTGTTAGACTTAATTCACAAAGTTTTCTGCTAAAATTAGCTGGCCTTCTTTTTGGAAGTTTATATTGCATTATTGAATATGATTAGCAATGCATATATGTCAAAGTAAATTGCCCGCGAATTTAATGAAAGTATTCAAGGAGCAGAAGAAATTTCGTGTCTAAACCAGATCAGTCGCGGTTACTTTTCACAGCAAAATTTTATGATTTCAGCAAAGAGACTCGAGCATTCATAGCTTGCTCTACTTCTGTATTTTACCCCGTTTAACCATCTGTTCCATGTAGATTACAAGTTATATAGTGTATGATTAAGAAAACAGTATTAACATAAATTACTTCAAAAATTCAAACAAAATTTCTTGTACTTTTTGAAACTCTCAATGAAATCTCAGAAATTTTCACATTCTTGCAGGGTTTGCGTCTCTCCTTCTCCCTCTCCCTCCGCCACAGACGTAAAGATATATGACTGACTTACACTGAACAAATACTACTGCCGTGATCAATAATAAATGGATCATGTACTATAATAGCTGTAACCTTAGTACCCACGTTTGATTAGGACAACATCATCGAGAGATCATCCATTATCTGCTAATCCAGACAATTGCTTCACGGCATCTTCAAGGCGAGAAAAATGGGTGAATATTTTATCATCAAGCTCGGCAAGGTCCGGTCGATCATCCTCGCACTCAGAAAGGCCATCTGCTATTATTTTCAAACCATTCTGTAATAACTCAATTCCTTTGCTAAAACCATTTGGAAGCTTTCGCCTTTTATTGGAATAGCTTTCGCTATTATTCTCCATCCTTTCACATTCCACAGAATTGACACTGAGATGTGAAATCTTCTGATAAATCTCTCTTAAAACAACCCCATCCTTATCAACAAGCTCAAGTTCTTCAGGGCTAGAAGCTGCTAACTGAGAAAGAGTCATTTCCTTGTCGAGGAACACCTTCAACTCGGACATAAACCTTTCCCCATTTGCATTATTCCCCGAATCAGGATCAAATGATAAAGCAGCATCTGGAGGTAGAAACCTCCAGAGTTCAGTACACGAGGTGTGAGCAGCAAAGTATCCAAATGCAGAAATGGCTAGATGAATTAGGGCCCAATGTCGCTCTCTAAGCAACATGTGATATAATTGCCAGATAGCTGAAGTCTTTACGCTTCCATCACATTCTACCATTTCCATATGAGCCAGACTAGACATAAATGAAGCTAAGCCTGGCTTGCATTTCTGTAGTTCAGATTCTGTGCCTGAAGGTTCTGGAATGAACATTTGTTGGAGTTCAATTATTAAACTTTCCATTTGATCGTCGACATATAAGTGCTTTGCCCTTGAAATTATCTCTAGTGCTTCACAAACAAAATTGCAACAATAGCTCTTGATAACAGAGTCTTTAGAATCCCTGTATGTCTGAACAGCTGCTAACAAGAACTTAATCGTTTTGTTGTCAAGTCCAGATGCATCAATTTGCCTACATGGCAAAAAAAAAGACCTCATGCATGAATTATTGATCACTGAATTCCAGTTATAGCAATGTTGAGAATACTAGGCAATTTCTGAGCAGTAAATACCCTAATATAAGCAGTGACAAGGTTATTAATGTAGCAAAGATAGTAAGACAATGCAAGAAGAATACCACTAGCATAACCCCCATCGAAAGCTGCTACCAATAATGAGGAAAGGGGAGTCGGATGTATGTAGCGTTACCTTGCGACTTGCGCTAAGAAACATACACAAAGAGGCTGCGGGTTGTACCAAAAAAGATAGGAACTCAATGAAATTTTAATACAAACATAATATGTTGATAAATCAGCCCTAAACAAGAAAAGCACATTGGTGGAAGCAAGGTAAGAAAAAATTGATACTGTGGAAGCGAGGAACTTGAGTTTGAATCCTCAATATCAATGTTGTCATCACCAGGTCGTCATATATTTACAGCTTTGGATATGGCTGAACTCAAACGCATGTGTTTACAAACACTAAAGGATAATATGGAGTCATCTTAACACACAAAAAACAAAACGTTAATACTTAGATTTCAAGTAGATCAGACATCCCCATCTCCCTCATACCACCCTGCATCATCTCAACTTCACTTTCCTAAAAACATGTATAACATCTAATGCATTTAAGATATAGCGCTTCATTTGATGAGCAGCATATAAAAAAGTTGTAGCATCTAGTGTAACAATGAGTGCAAACATACGAAGCACATCACATACATCTGTACCCACTTCCGTGCACAACTGGAATTAAATTTCTGATACTTTATCCAAGCAATAAGATCTACAGAAGAAATACTAATGCATGACTAGGACTAGGGAGATTTACTATGTCTCAACTTGACAGCCTGACTTAGTTCATGCACATCCTTCAAACTGTATAATAAAATAAAATTCATCGAAACCAGTCCATATTTGTTTCAATAAGAAATAAGAGATACAAAGAGTAAGACAGGCTACTCACATAGATTGCAACGCAGAGCAAAGTACCGCAACTGGTATTCCAAAAACAATGGAACTGCAAGAGTTGACGGGGTTTTGAATGTAATCATCAACAAAGTGAACATAGTCCTCAAATATTCTCTCTGTCGCACCAGCTCTTACGTTTTCCGATAATAGATTAAACTGGAATCCTTCCATCAATAAACCAACATACATGACAGCAAAAAGATCTGATCTCTCATCAGTCATGATGGACATATAAAAACGATCAACTGTAGATGGTACGCATGACGTAAGAAGAAGGCACAATGATCGAGCCGCCTTCCTCAATCTAGAGTATGGGAAAAAAGGTGATTCCGAAAGGGAAATTAGCTTGTATAAGGAACTCAGTTTACCAACAACCATGTCGACTGTACTGGTCTCCATATGACGCACTAAAAAGCACCAGAGTTCCATAATGATTTCCCAGCACAGTGAGTGAGGATGAAATATGTTTTCAAGCAGAAAGCTCTCCATTTCATACCAAGCTTCAGTTCCCGAAACCAAAATCATAAAGATCTTTAGAGCATTCAGAAAACAAAATAAAAAAGGCTCCCATGTCAGCTCTAAATATTTACCCTCGCCATATGATGTCGGAATACGCAAAACTAAAGCAGAAGTGTAAACCTCATTATCCATGAAAACATTCAAAACCCACTCTAGTTTTCTAGCTATTTCAATCAATACAAATTTGTTCATGTCAAGAGACGCTTTAAGTATTTCAGCAAAGAGAACAACCCTACCAAGCAAGAATGTTTGAGATGTAGCCATAGCATCACAATTCACTGAGAATTGTTCATCCGGAGAGCTGTGCTGGAAGATAGAAATATGATTTGAACAGTCCCAAGGTACTTGCCTTTCAAAGCTGAACAACCAATCAAGGATTTGGAGCTTCTGAGAATCACATAGCTGATCGGAATTCAGTAAGGACTTCAGTAAAAGAAGAGATGTGGGCTTCAACAGCTCTTCCAAAGCTTCACAAACATTTTTCAGGTTGCTCTCTGAGCTGAACGTACATCTCAGTGTTGTAAACAGTAGGATACATCGAGTTATTTCTTGATATACTGCAAATGCCTGATGGGGATATTGAGAGGATACTCTAACAGCATTAATTAAATAAAATTTTATCGGGAGAAATGCCCTCTTCGCTTCAGTCATTGATACAGTTTGGTCTCGTATGGAATACCAAGTTTCAGCTGCACATCTCAGTGACTCAGTGGCCAGTGAGATGAGAGTCAAAATAATCTCCCCTACGTTGACCTTCTCTGATAAGGCGCCTCCTCCAAGCTGAAGCAAGGAAACAACGCCTTTCCATGACAAATTTAGAATAGTAACTAGACTTCCACCACTATTGGCAGCCAAGACCCCCAATTCAGACAGCTTCCCTATCGTATGTTTAATCAGATTACCAACATGATTTCGGTTAGAAGTTCCTCTGTTATTCAAACAGACGCCATTATCTTGAGTCATCTGGCTGAAGAGATCCCAATTTACATCTTGTGAGTACACCTTGCACAATTTCACTGCAGACTCCAAAGCCATCTCTGCTTCTTTTAATAACAATTCTGAAGTAAACTTTTGAATTTCCTGTATGATACTGTCAAAATGTCACTAAAAACCTGTGAAATATGTTTACTTATTTAAATTGAGATGAAAAGAGATTTTCTCTTGAGACAGTCTCAAGACACAAGTCTCAAAATGCTCATTTTAAAAAGACTTATTTATGTTCTCACTCTATTAGATGTATAGCAGCTCTTCGAAAAAAAATACAGATTTCAGGTAATTCAAGTCTTCCAATCCATGGTATTAAGCCTCAGTTCGAAACTTCATCTCGAAATGAATGATTGTGGCATAACCTCAGTTTTTAAGCTATAATGGAGGCCGATATCACCTCAAAATGATGTCATGATGCGGTGTACTGTCCAATACGTAATACTCTTTCCAGTTTGGCCATTGAAAAGGTTTGCTTCCTAGTTTAACCACTAAATTGAGGTTGGTTGCTAGTTTGACCACTAAATTGAGATTTAACTTACACAGTACTGCATATTGTGCGGGATTGAAGGCTGCAAGGGAAATTGTTAATGACTTCATTGCCTAAATATGATCTTAATCATGTGCATGTTAAAGTTATAACTGACAACCTCCCCATTCTCTAAAAAAAAACATAATTGGGTAGTGAAAACTAGAAAACAGCCCAGAGGGATGTTATGTTTTTGGTCTGATAACTGGTAAGTGCCCTAATCTATAAACCAGCGACACTCAGAAGAGGATAAGAATCCCAACAACTGAGCATTACGGCGTACAACCTTCGTAACAATTGCCTTAATATTGCCATACCTTTAGTTCTGTTGCCAAATTCTTAACCAGACTAAGTAGTTCACAGATAAACTTGTCAAGAGAAACCATGAGTTCATCATCTTCCAACTTATGGTTGTTTGCAACCAAGGCTGAGCAACCGAGAGAAAATTGCAAGCATTCCAATAGCAACTGCAGAATTACAAAAACTGCAGATATTGATGACATGAATTGTTGGCCGATTTCATCCAATGATAAATGTGTCCATACAACAACAGAATCACAAAGGCCACAAAATGGATACCTGGAAAAACAGCATATAATGCTCGTCTTCTTGGGAATCATCACTTGACATAAGTGTCATCTTGAGATGCTTCGCACACCACTCACTTGCCTTCACATGAAAAAAGAGAGGAAATCAAGCGCCTAAATAACTGGCACTCTTTGGATTCTGCTGAGTAGAAACATTAATAGAAAAACATACCTGAGCTCCCAAGATTAAAATCTTTTTCTGGCAGCTGTAGTTGCATCCTTCTATGTATTTGCCAGCCACATCTAGTATAGCTTTGTTCAACATGCATTGAGACAAATCCAGACATGTAAAGCCTTCCCATAATGTCTAGTTAGTTGTCAAGGTAGAAACTTGAGAAGGAAAAAAAAAACAATTGGCAGTGCAAACTTTGCCGTTTGGAAAAATCAGAAAACAATTCCACAACATGACTTCCTCATTCATTGGTATTCTTTGAAATCAGTGTAGTTTTTATAAACACTATCTGGTAACCTCAATGATTCTTCAAACATAGCGGATACGAATAATTTTATTGTATACATACAGCGTAACCAAAATCTTGAGGGTTGAAGAATAAGGCAAGATTTACACATAAAGTAAAGTATCTAACATTGAACCATATATATATAACTACTCTGTGAAAATGAACGGATGTTGTCTCACTCAATATGTTGAGAGGGTTTTATATGAGCCATAGTATACATAGCCACATAGTGTGCGACCATTTCACTCAAATCAGGTAGAGTCTTCACATCAGGGTAAGGTAAGGTAGAAAGTGTCACAATTGAGAATTATAAATTTTTTATCAATTTTCAACCAAATCTGTTTTGGACCTTACATTTCGATGACCTTACAGCCTTACTGTTTGAGCGAAATGGGTTCACCCAAAAGCTAGTCCATTCAATAACATGTGGAAAAGAACAGTTGTAAATTTAACAATAGGTGTTAACCCTGGTTATCAATATGTGAAACATGTCACTGACATTGCTCCAGATCAAGTTTTTCAGTCATATTTTTCTCACAATGGAAAATAGCAACAAAGGATACTACAAGAAACTCCAAAAGAGAATCCAGGTCCGAATCTGAAGGCGGAACTGCAACTCCAAGCTTTGTTATAAGCTGAATTCGAGTTTCAACATTCTGCAGTAGCACAATACAGCACAATGATATTACCATTTCAGTGTAAAAAGCTCATATGCAGCTAAAAAAACAAATTTATTAAAGCTCAACGAAGAGTACTAATGTAGAGATATGTAATTCATGCATTATATTAGCTAATAGAATGTAAGTACGCAAGTTAAAATACTAGCCATAGCATTGGAATAGCTTTTATATAAGCCCGTATTAATCACATCATTTTCTCTCTATAACAAGCTTTCCAACTAATTTTCTCTAGTCTCTCTAAAAGTGAAAGTTCACCATCATTAAGGAAGCTTAAAGTTATACATCAATGGAGGATATACCTTGTTATTCTTTACAAATATCGATAGAGTAGAAAGACCTTTGTTACTATTAGGATATTAGGAGGGTATTAGAATAATGTTCAATGTATTAGGAGTTATTAGTAATTAGTACCATTACATTGGTATTAACGATGACCTTTGAGATGAACAAAGGCTATGACTCTATCTTTGTATATATACCCTCCTCTATGATGAAATAAGATGAACAAGCAATTACAAACAATTATAATATCAATTTCCAATTATCTTAACTTGGTATCAGAGCCTCGTTCTTGAGGTCTCTAAAAATCGCTTCCGCGTTCTTACCGGTGGGTGAACGGAAATTTACACCCACCAGTACGATATTCAGTAAAAAAAAAAAGTTAGGATTTGTTTTCACAAAAAGAAAAAAAAGAGGAATAAAAAAAAAACTGGCGAGTTTCGCATTGAAAAAAAAAACTGGCGAGTTACGCACTGAAAAAAAAACTGGCGAGTTACGCACCGAAAAAAACTGGCGAGTTACGCAAAAGAATTTGTCTGGCGAGTCCTATACGCACCCAAAAATGATTGGCGTGTTACGCCCCAAACTTGGAGTTCGAAAAACTTAGCGTTCTCCTGAAAATGAAATTAACGGATAATTTTCCGTCTTACCGAAATTTGTTTAGGTCCGATTAGTGTTCCAAACAAATGTTTTAATATTCAACAAATCCGAAAAGATCAACGTTCTTGTTCGAATAAACGTTTTCTAGCGAGTCTTATACTCGTTTACCGTACTACCTTGGAAAGATGAGAAGTTTTTTTTGAAGGAAGATCAAAATGAAGAGATGAAGACAAATTAATTTGGGTTTCTTGTATTTTTTTCAATCGTAAAGTTCGTACTGCGTACTGCCTTTACGATTGCGGGAGGGTATTAGGATATTAGGAGGGTATTAGAATAATGTTCAATGTATTAGGAGTTATTAGTAATTAGTACCATTACATTGGTATTAACGATGACCTTTGAGATGAACAAAGGCTATGACTCTATCTTTGTATATATACCCTCCTCTATGATGAAATAAGATGAACAAGCAATTACAAACAATTATAATATCAATCTCCAATTATCTTAACAGTTACCCACAGCACCAGGTAATGAACCTCTAATAAACCGCAATAGTTCCGTCATAGTTAAAAAGAAAAATTGGTCCCCAAATCCATAACCATTCTGAAATACTCCGTATCATATAAAACACTAGTATCATGTTTTAGCAAGATAGATACAATTAGTATGCATCTAGCCTTGGTTGTGACTTGTGAATACAAATAATTAAGCACGATATCAAAGTATCAAACATCCGTAATCAGGTTTCCTATTATCCTCTACTCAGCAGATAAATCAGATTGTGGCCTATGGAAATGTGAATGACGTAACAAACTAGGGAGTAAAATATACAAGGAAGAGAGATTAGAATGAAGTAGAGAAGAAAGCTTACTTCGGATGATTTAATGGCGGACATCAAGCTCTGAAGATTATCGCTTGAGCTACCTTTCTCCATCGTCTGTCTCTCTCTCTCTCTCTCTGGCTTGTGTGCAACTGCAAGTCTGCAACTCACTCATTTCCCGCTTTCAGTCCTACACTTTATAATCAGGCCACGATATTCAAAACATAATAATACGGAGTACTTACCAGTGCGTACTATTCCCCCCACTCCCCTCAATGGATCCTCTCTAATATAGATAACCTCCTTCCAATTTGCACGGGTTTGTTTTTTAAACATTATTTTTATTATATATTTAAATAAATAAATAATAATGTTAACTTTTGGAATTCACGGACGTAAACATAAAATATTTTATATAAAATATTAAACCCAATATATTAACAGTCTTATATCAAACATGAAATACATATTAAAAAATAATTAAAATATTCTAAATAACATTATGAATTAAAAAATTATATAAAAAACTTGATGTTTATAATTACTACATTAGAACTGATGTAAGTACTCATATGATTAAAGCGATAATAACAAACTTGATTTATTTTTTAGACAAATTATATATATATCAGTTGTAAGACGGTTAGCATACAGCAGCTCTGACCTGCTTTTGAGCATGTTTTGACGCGAGTCACCTGACTTATTTCCGACATGACCAATATTATAAATTAACCTGTTTGATTGTGTTAAAATAAACTATATTTTAATAAAGTGAATATTTAATAAATCGATAGTTTCTCACCAATTAGTATTCACTTCATTAAACTGTAATTTAATTTGTTGATTTTTTTTTAATTATAATTTTGCAAACTAGCCTGGTATTGTTATAAATATATTATATAATTTAATTTATAAGTATATCTATATTATTATTAATATTATTTTCCAATAAAACTGACATGACTAATAAACACCAATTTACAATGATATCATACTTCAATTGAAGGAGATTATTTTTAATTACATGAGTATTTTCTTACTAATTTGTGTAAAAGTGGAAAAAATAATATATAAAATGAATTTTAAATCAATATTTGGTAAAAATAAATTAATGATCCTAAAACAAACGTGTACTAAGTTTTCATTGGAATTATTTGTAAATATGGAAATAAAAAATTTAATGCATAAATCATCTGATAAATATTAATCATACTAGATTTCATGCCCGTGCGATGCACGTGTGGGAAATATCGGTATATTTCAACATGAAATTTAAGGATGATAACGAAATTATAATATATGACATACGAGTCATAAACGAAAAGTATAAAGATTAGAATCAACCTTTGGTCCTAGCAATATGGCCTAAGAACAAATATCGAGATCGATATTCTCCTAATTGTTGCACCCAAGATGTTCTGAGAAAGGCCTTTTCTTGTGCTAGAATGAACACCAAAAATTACTGCTAATTTTTGTTGTGTAAGTTATTGTAATTGTGATGATGAGAAAGTAGAGAAGAAGAGTTTATATAAAACTCTCATCCTCTCCTATTTGGACCGTCCAACTAGTATTAGAGTAGAGTGAGGAGTCTTCCCTCTTTTTCTTCTACTTGTTATAGGAAGTGGAGTCAAGATAGGAGTCTTCCTTCTTTTATTTATTTAATGTATAATATGTGTATGTATTATTATTGTCATTTATTATGACAATATCGTATAATATATACGTCAACTATAAATATCGTATATTTATAATTTGCTAATTAAATATAACAGTTTATATTTAATTACGAATTAACATTTAATTCGTTTAGGCTTGCATTATTCAATCGTATTAAATAATTACATTATATACATTAATTAGATATAACAGTTTATATTCAATTACGAATTAACATTTAATTCTTACGAATTAACATTTAATTCGTCTCAGTTAGTATTATTTAATCCTATTAAATAATCGTATCATCATTACATTGACTAACTTTTTAGTCATATACATCGACTAACCTTTTAGTCATATAAGGCATCAATATGATTATATTTTTCATATAATCATATCTCTCAAACACATCCTTTAGGTGTGACTTTTAGGGACTAGTTGATCACCGCCATTAAAATGACAATAACGTCAAACTTCTAGCAAGCCAACCGTTATCGATAAACGTTAATCAACTGATAAGAATACTAAGTATACCATGTGAACCTGTAAGAGTATTATACACGTTATCACAATAACTGTGGAAGACACTAGCTCCAACAATCTCCCACTTGTCCTTACAAGTGTATGTGCGATAACCGATTCTCATA
>JAIUZE010018526.1:0-17906 GCA_022085475.1 Heliosperma pusillum
ATTGATATGCAATTAGTCACATGATAGGATGTTTTCCCGTGACTGATTTATTATATGGTTGGGGTCGTGTTGACTAAGTACCCATAGAGAATTATGGATATATGGCGTCTTGACCATTCTAATTCTAAATGAGTAGCTTGGACCATGACATTGATAGGCTCGTACTATCTTTAACGAGCATATGGAGTTCACAGCTTGATAGCTTTTGTGTCTCGGCTTGGTGGGTTTATATCCAAGTCGGGGGCATGGCTGCCGAGTTCCACATTTGGGGATGGAGTCAGCTTAAGTACTAGCCATCTCTGCTTAGGGTGTCGCCTAGTAGAGTTTCTCATGTACGGTTATGTCATGGGACGGGGAATGGAATAGCTGTTGTCGCTAGGTCTGATCAGTCTAGGACTAGGATGTTTTCCTACCTTGTGGTATAGCATCGAGTTACAGAAGTCTTCTATTAACTGTACTAGGAACTTATGCCTGTTTGTAGAAGTATTGGTCTTTCATGTTTGTATGATTCTATGAGTTCTAGAAAGGTGAGATGCAAGCCGGCTAAGATTGATAGAGTTTGGATTCCCGATTGTTAACTGATTCACATGATTACGTGTTGATTAGGGTTTGAGTGTATCAGGGCCATGTTACAGGGTAACCGCTAAGCCAGCATACCAGCTTCCCTACCTCGGGTTATAGTTTATTATCGGTTTCACATGATAGCGTTCATATGCTAGGTTATATGTTAGTTATTTGTTTCATAACATGAAAAGCATATCCTATATGTTTAAGTTTTGTATTTCCTATATACATTGCGTTTATGTTATTCATGTTTAATTAAATTCGACATTTCGTGGCTGGGAGAACTCGGAGTTACTCCCCACTGACTGTGGCTTCCGTGTTTATATTTAATGCGGTCGAACAGGTGGTGATGCATATTTTGGGTACATGACGAGCTAGCGAGCGAAGTATTTTACCTTGGACCTATATTCGGTTCATAGTTTGTATATTATTATACACTAGTTTATTTCCGTATTTATAAGGGAGATATGTCTCCCGTCTTGTATATTTATTTTGTAGAATATTATTTCGTTTTGTAACGAACCTTTTTATTATGTAATGACACCTTCGTTATATATTCGTATCTTTTATGTATTTAAAGAATTTTTTTTCTTTCCGCAAATTTGAGGGTGTTCCAATGTGGGACCCATTATATATTGATATAATGGTAAAATATTACTTAAAATGTTAAGTACATATTATTTATTTAATTGAGTCATATAATTGTTATATGATCAAATTAACACTTAATTATACAAGATAATTAACCATATGATCAATAAGTATTTGTGAGACAAATATCAAAAAATCAAAATGGACCAAACTAGGCCATAATGGACCGGTTTTGGTAGTAGTTACATGGTGATGATTTTGTTCTTATTTTTACTCTTTAGTTACTTTTTGAAAGTGACATAACAAGTAGTAAACAATCATCATCTTTTCTACAACACTACACTCAAATGCATGTGATAAAATTGAACAAATAATAGTCCAATTGTGGACTAAATATTCCGGCCAAATGGCCTTAAAATGAGCATTGTGTTCATTTTTCTAAGGACTTGATTTTTGTTCAATTGTCATACTTCTTTCTAAAATCCTTCTTCTCACTAAAACTCTCATATACTAATATTTACTAAGTATTACTAGTGTAGTAATATAGTCATAATATTAGTAGTATTATATCTATCTTATTATCTAGTTAATAATAAGGGTAGATTATTTGGTTCATCTTGGTGCAACTTAGAGGAGATCTTCTACTTTGGAGATTACTTGTGTTCATCCATATTTGTAGCTCAAGAACAACAAGAAGGAGTTCTTGTTGTGCCCATATATTTTCCATATCAATGTGAGGAAATTTCTTCTTTTATGTAAATGTCTTTATATTTGCATGCATGTTACATAGATCATTATAAACTAAATTAAAAAGTAATTTGGTAATTAATTAGAGGAGTCTAATTAAGGTCTATGTACTTTCATTCATTCCCTTATCTAGGTTGAAAGTGATAGTGTCATCCCCCACTGTTAGTGTAAGTCTCCCATTCTTAACATCTATAACCGCCCCCGCAGTATGGAGGAATGGTCGTCCCAAGATGATAGGAATTTGGGTGTCCTCGGCCATATCTAAGACAACAAAGTCAACTGGTATGAAAAACTTCCTTACTCTAACCGGTACATCTTCTAAAATCCCCAAAGGGTGTTTAATAGAACGGTCGGCCATTTGTAAGGTCATGTTTGTAACAGTAAGTTGACCCATATTTAACTTTTTGCAAATAGAATATGGCATAACACTAACACTAGCCCCTAAGTCACAAAGGGCTTTATCTATAGCTAAGCAACCTATATTACAAGGAATAGAAAAACTCCCTGGATCCTTTAACTTAGGTGGTGATCTGGATTGCAACACAGCACTGCATTCCTCAGTAAATGCAACCGTCTCCACTTCATTAAAGGACCGCTTCCTTGTCAATATATCCTTTAGAAACTTTGCATAGGCCGGCACTTGAGTGATCAACTCGGTAAATGGTACATTCACTTGTAAATTCTTCACTACCTCCATAAACCTCCCAAACTGTTTATCGAGCTTTGATTTATGTAGGCGTTGAGGAAAAGGAAGTTTAATTACAATGGGCTCAGCTTCTTTGGCTTTGGAAGATGAATTAGAAGGCGTTTCATCCTGATCAGGGGTTGCTCGATCTAGCAGAGGGCTTGCTCGATCGAGTTTTGCTGTACTGTAACTTTCAGAAACTTCCCGAGAAGAATTTGGGCAAATTTTCTGGGTTGCTCGATCGATCAAGGGGGTGCTGCTCGATCGAGCAACCTTGTTTTCAGCCTCTTTTTCGCCTTTTTTCAAACTTTGATCAGCAACTTCCAAGCTTTCATTGGTTTCATCCCTTATCATTTCAGGGCCTTTGTAATGGGTTCCACTCCTCAAAGTGATGGCATTGACTTGTTCATGTGGAGGGTGTCCTTGAGGAGGAAGATTACCCGGTTGTTTATGTGGATTATGAATTGCCAATTGGGCAATTTGAGTGTCAACCATCTTGTTATGAGCTATCAGTTGTGAGATCTGAGCATCTTGCTTTTGTTGGATCATAAGACTCTGCTGCAACATGGCTTTCAGTTCCGCCATATCATTACTTGGAGGTGGTGGAGGTGGAGGTTGTTGGAAGTTTTGGCCACCTTGATTGGAACGATTGAAGTTGCCTTGGAAATTGCGATTCTGAGGAATCACATAAGAGGAACCTTGTTGCTGATGTGGCGGTGGGGTAGGATTAAGAACATTCTGACTTCTGTAGGATAGATTGGGATGCTCTTTTGTCCTTTCATTGTAAAAATTGGAGTAAGGTGTACCTTGCTTAAAAGATTGAAAGGCAAGCACTTGATCAACCGTACTCATACATTCCACTGCATTATGCCCCATAGTACCACATCTTTTACATGTTGGCTCTTGTTGAACCATGGCATGAACCGTTTGCTTATTTTCCAAGGACTTTGAAGTTTGTAACTCGACAATTTTGGCAGTTAATGCCTCCAACTGAGCTACAATGGCATTATCCGTACCTCCTCTCCTCACATTACCCCTAGGATTCCTATACTCAGCAGTGTGAGTAGCCATCTCATCAATTAACTTCCAAGCATTGGCATCAGTAGTGTTATTTTGGAATCTCCCATTGGCAGCAGAATCTAACAAATTTCTTTGATCATCATATAGCCCATTATAAAACTGGTTGCATAAGAACCAAGTATCAAAACTATGATGTGGAACAGACTTGACAAGCTTTTTGAAGCGAACCCAGGCCTCATTAAAGTTCTCATTGGGACCTTGTTTGAAACTTGTGATTTGACTTCGAATGGCATTGGTTTTCTGTGGCGGAAAATATCTTTTGTAGAATGCAAGAGCCAAAGAATTCCAATCGGTGATGCCAAGTGCAGCCATATCTAACTCACTCAACCAATCTTCTGCCCCGTCTCGTAATGAAAAGGGAAACAACACCAATTTGATCTGATCTTGTGTCACCCCACCCGTCAAAGGAATAGAGCAGCAATAGTTGGTGAATTTCTCCATATGCTTAGCAGGATCCTCAGTAGGGCTTCCTCCAAACATGTTTCGCTCCACCAAAGAGATATAAGATGGACGAATCTCAAAAGTACTATTACCCGTAGTAGGGAGTTGAAATCCCTTGGGAATAGATGCAACAGTAGGCTCCGAGTGGCTGGCTAGAGTAGGCATGGTTGTAATAGGTGCAGAAATAGGTGTATCCTCTTCTAAGGACGGTTTTTCTGCGACGAATTCGGCGTAAACTGTTTCAAGCGTACTCAAGTCTTCCGCTTCTTGAATTTCCTTCCAAAAGTTTCGTCTAGACCGGAGAGTCTTCTCTGGTTCGGAATCGTAGGGCACGAGAACGGACCTAGAACACCTGGGCATAAACAAAAACTAAAGGAAAGGATGAGAACGGTCTCAAGGAACTTAGGTTCCCTGAGACGAAAAAGACAAACTAAGTAAAAACAAACAGAAAACTGCTGCCTCCCCGGCAACGGCGCCAAATTTGATAAGGGTAAAGTCGTGTCACCTTAATCAAAGTAAACCTAATTCACAACTAACTAATAGTCAGCGGTAAGCAAGGTATCGAATCCACAGGGAGGCGGTAGTATGTCTGGCTGATGTTAAAGGAAGGCTGAATGGACTGTCTTGTATGTCTGGCTCGTGTCTTGGTTTGCTCTGGCTCCTGTCATGGCTATCAATGGCTCGTGTCTTGGCTTGTTTGCTTGGGCCTTGACTGTACAAAGCATTGAGGTAGCTCTTTACATAGGGTAAGGCTGGGCTTGAGCTTTGGTTGGCCTGATCATAGGGTTGGCTGGACTTGATTCTGAACTTGACATTGAACTCCTGTTGCATCTTCCATTCATCTCCAGCTCTAATTCTCACTTGATGATACCCCTGCCTTAGGTCAATCTTGGTAAATACTTGAGCCCCACTCAACTCATCCAGGATGTCATTAAGCCTAGGTATGGGAAACCTATACTTAATGGTGATGTTGTTGATTGCTCTGCTGTCTATACACATCCTCCAAGTCTCATCCTTCTTAGGCACTAGCAATGCTGGTACAACACAAGGGCTAAGGGATTCTCTGACATACCCCTTGCTAAGAAGATCTCCCACCTGAGATTGTAGCTCTTGTGTTGCCCTCTGGTCACTTTTGTAAGCAGGTTTGTTTGGCAGGACAGCCCCAGGTACCAGATCAATGTTGTGCTCAATTCCCCTCAGTGGAGGCAACCCACTAGGTAGTCCAGCAGGGAAAACATCTTCATAGGCTTTCAACAAGGCTTGTACTTCTTCAGGTACCTGGTTAGAACCTTCCCAAAGCTTCTTGGTGAGGAGTACATAGACTGGTCTGAGATCATTCAACTCCTGCACCATTTCTGATTCATTCAACAGCAGAACCTCCTTAGCAGCTTCTGTCAAGAGAGGGGGATTCTCTTTCAGGGTAGGGGGTAAAGGAGTCAAGATAGAATAAGTGTTTTTCCTTCCCTGATGGACATCATCCCTATCAAACTCCCAAGGCCTTCCCAACAGAAGGTGGCATGCATCCATGGGCAGCACATCACATAAAGCCTCATCAGCATATTCTTTCCAAATGGAAAATGGCACAACACACTGTTGATCAACCCTGACTTCAGCCCCTTTGTTCAGCCACCTAAGCTTGTAAGGTTGAGGGTGGTCTTTGGTGGGTAAGGTTAGTTTATCTACCAGAGTTTTAGAAGCCACATTGGTGCAGCTACCTCCATCCACAATCAGGTTACAGACCCTCCCTTTAATGGTACATCTGGTACTAAAGATCTGGTGTCTTTGATCTTCCTCTAAGGGTTGGGGTTGTGTGTGCATTACTCTCCATGTCACCAGGCTCAAACCAACATCAGGTTCAATCAATTCCTCATTAGCCTCTACTTCAGGCTCTTTCATCTCATCATCACAAACTAACACCTCATCTTCTCCCCAATGCACAACTTCTATGGTGCTAAGAGCTCTCTTTGATGGACACTCTCTAGCAAAATGCCCATAGCCTTGACACTGAAAGCACTTTTTGAGAGGAATGGTTTTCTTCTGTGCTGAGTCAATAACTTTGCCTTTATCAGTGTTGATGGGGGTCCTAGCAGGTACTACAGAATCTCCTATTCTTAATCCCACATAAGGTTTAAAGGTAGGTGCTCTAGATGGTGTTTTAGAGGCACTGGACTTCCCTTTACCCAGTTTCTCTACCCTTAGAGATAAGTTGACAGCCTCCTCAAATGAATATATGTTCTGCAGCCTAACCTTAGTAGCTATCCTCTCATCCAACCCTTCTATGAACCTTGATATCTTCTCCTCAGGTTTTTCAACAACCTCACATTGCAGAGTGAGTTATTCAAACTCCCTTAGATAAGACTCTACAGGTTTCTGGTCTTGTTTTTAGGTGGGTGAGCTTAATGAACATGTTTTGAGTGTAGTCCCTAGATACAAACTTAGCTCTCATTTTCTTTTTCAGTTTAAGCCATGACTTAACAGGTTCTTTCTCCTCCCTTACCCTCAAGGTTTTCATGTTCTCACACCACAGTGAGGCATATCCTTTCAATTTCATGATAGCAACCTTAAAAGATTTTCTATCAGTGTATCCTTTAAACTCAAAGACTCTTTCTACAGACCTTAACCAATCTAGGAAATCATCAGGGTTCATGCTATCTAGAAAGTCAGGAATCTCTACCTTTATGTCCTTGTCATGATGTCTGAGAAGACTTTGATCTGAGCCATCTGAGTCTGAAACTTTATCTTGCTCTACAGGTTGACTCCTCCTTCCCCCAACATGTGGAAATGGTGCTCCCCTTCCTCGACCTTTGCCTCCCCTCATGTTATTGTTAAGATAACCATCTAGGAGCTCATTAACAGATCTTGTGACTTCCATCACAGTTCTGGCAAGGCCTTGAACTGTGGTTTTAAGTCCTGCAATTCTCACTTCACTCATGGTTGATTTTATGTTTTTGAATGTAGTTAGGTAATTGAACTCACAAACCAAAACTCTGATAACCAATTTGCACTGAAACTATTAAGAAAAGAAGGACAAATGAAGACAAGGTAAGCTATGGCTAAAACACACACAATTGGTTCTGTTTTGCCTGACTGAATGCTAAATGAAAGCTGATAGAACCTTAACCAAAGCACAAAGCCAATAGTTGAGGGTTGAGACTTGGTCCCAGCACACAGCTAAGGACCCAGATGCACTTCCAAGCACACATCAAAGGAAGCTTTCTCAAGCATACAACCAAGAGATGTTAAACAGAAACAAGGTTTCAGTTTTTGTGTTTACTTCAAATCTGCCTTTCATTCATTGGAAATAGGCCTTATATAGGCAATGAGGATACATCCTATACGTCCATTACATCTAGGTCTATCCTTGGCTTTCAAAAGAAAACAGAAACATAAAGTACTTTGACAGAAATCATAAATACAACTGATATAAAATGCATAATGAGACAATCATCCTATGCTGTTGTTGGCTGCTTTTCCTGGCTAAGAGTGGACTTCTTTCTATGCTTTTCTGACCATGAACTGAAGAGGTAAGGCTTCCAAAAGATTCAGCCACGGTTTGTGAAGTTAGCTTGGCCAAAACAGGAAGAATGACAGTGACAGTTTATCTACTCCTCAAAAGACTACAAAGTGGTTTAGCTGACTTGGTTCTTGGTTTGAAGTGTGTTCCTGGCGTTTTCTGAAGAAGTTTTCCTGGACAAAAAGGTAGTAGACCCTCCCTAGGACCAAGCCTGCCCCTTGGCTTGAGTTTCTTATGCTAGGAAGTCACCCTTGGACCCTGTCCAAGGCAACTGTTGTAGACTGGCTTTCTTCAGGCTGATGGGTTGGCTGTTTCTTGTTTGGCCTTTGCTCTGGCTTGTGTGACTGTGGTTTGGGTTGTATAAGACATTGACATAGCTCTTTAGGTAAGTTAAGGGTGGTTTTGGGTTGTGTCTTGAGTTTGGATTGGACATGATTTGGTTCTGAAGCTGATATTGAACTCCTGTTGCATTGTCATGGCCTGTTTTGAAGTTGTCTGGACCCTTGTTGCCTTGCTCGCTTTGATCCTGCATTCCTTGACTATTTTGTTCTTGAACTTCTGTTGCACATTGCTTATATATAATTCACTTGTAAAATAATTTTAACAAGTCACTCATATAATGACCCCTCACGAAATTATATAAGTGATTCCGAGACCCGCATTTTAGATAAAAATGAACATGTTATGCCACTTTTTTGTAATAAACGGTAAGTCAACATTTTGACTAATTCTACCCCTAGAACTCTCGGTCGATGGATTTCAACCAAATTCATCTCCTAGTCCCGGGATAACGCTTATCCCGTTGAGTCCAACCCAATTTAGGCGTGTGATCGCATCACCCTACTTACCCAAGGTAAAAAGGGTCCACGTTGTGGTTGCCCTAATGAACACGGGGTTCATAGGTGCTTCAATTGGTAAGGCTAAATCTCAATTTCTTTTAAGTTATGTGAGAGGTCTTGTCAATTTAGTTATTAATTCCCTATAAGTGAACTAAATCGGTGAATTTTGATAACGTTGAATTGACAATCGAGAAATAAAAATGCATGTTAGCGATTTTGGCATGAGCGAAAAACATAAAGCAAACAAATAATAAATCCTAGTATGGCCACCTAGCTAATCTGATTAACTAGACGATTACAAAATCGGAAACCAACTCCTTGGCCCCTTGCCTCTTCAAGGAACATGCTCCAAAAAGGCACCGTCTTTTGGAACTCCGACTTCGGGAATCTGCGTCTTCATAATAATTAATTACAAAAAGATACAAATAAAATTCCTATTATACATTTGATATAAAAATGAAATTAAATTATTACAAACGGCGATACGAGATCGCAAATAAAATTACAACCGAATCGGTATTCCCTTACATTACGGGTAATACCGATTAAAATAATCTAGGCCATACTAGGTACAATTTGCATTAAAAATTAAATAAATGACATTCATTCATTCAACATAAACAACATAAATAAAATTCTGTAAAAATTATGCCAAAATCGCCCTAACACTTATCATGCTCATTCTAGCTCGGTTTTATGGATTTTATCGATTTTTAACCATTAAAAATCAATAATCAACACTTAAATCGTATTTAAGCTCAAACTAATTATCTAAACTGATTTAGAACTCAAAATTAGTGCCCACTAATTTTTTTTATATTTAATTAGTTTGAATTGACCGTATTTGCTAAATATAGAGGTTTAATCACAACATTTATGAAATAAACCCAAAATAAAATATAAAAAATTATGAAAATTTGAAAAATAAAATTTTGTACATTCTGGAACATTTACACAAACTCTAAAAACCAGAAACATTTTCCCAAAAATTTTGAATTAATTTTATGAAGAAATAACTTTGTATTCAACGGTTTTATCCAATAAAAACAATTAAATATAGTAAAACAGTGAAACAAATTACAAAATTTCACAAAGATGATATAAACCAGATTATAAAATGTACCAAAATTTTTTAAGACCATAAAAGAACGTTTCAATTTTATGAACATAATAATCTCACGTTATTGACTTTTATCTTATAAACATTAATAATCATGCAAAACTTAATTAAAAGTCACGAAATTTTACATACAGTATGTATAAAATGCATGTGAGATCATATAAAAATTTCATGGCCAGAATCAACATGAAACTATTTTTAGTTAATTTTTAACATAAAACATGCATATTAACATGATTTAAAGGCCATAAATCAAAATAAATAGCAAATTAATCCCTAAAATCAGCAAATTTGACCCCAACCATTTTGAGGTTAGTAGGTATGCATGCAAATCAAAAATTTCGTGCAAACCATTTTGAACACAAATTTTAAATTTTACCCCAAGTTATCGTATAACTCGATTTTAATGCTTAAAATCAACATGCATACCCCCTCCCTGTCGCCGCCCCCACCCCATCTTTCCCTCCCTCCTTTGAATTGTTATAATTATTAATATAGTATAATTATTATTACTCCCTCCGTCCCGGTCATTTGTCTACCTTTACTTTTGGCACAATTATTAAGGAAATGTTGTTCATATATGATAGACTTAGTACCGTTCAAGAATTACACATTAGGACTGTCTTTGAATCTTTCATGCCATTTAGGTGGCAAATACTAATTATTTTTTTAATTGTTATTTGACGATTAATTTTGGTTGACAGTTCCTTTAATGTTCTCTGAATACATATGTCGAGTGACAAGTCATTCAACATTGTGTATTTGGAGAACTGTAGGGAAATGCTGCCGAATTTTCATGTAACAACCCGAAAAGTACCCGATTTTTCTAGTAAAAATATTTACTAACACTTTTCAGTAGAACTTAAGTTTTTAAAATAGGAATTTTTGTTCGGAGTCTTATTTTGAAATTCCGCGTTCGTATTTGGAATTTCTGAGAGATTTCATGAAAATACCGTTTTTAGTCATCTTTGACTTTTCTTGACTTTTAAGTCGTCTTTGACTTTTCTTGACTTTTTGAAAGTCGTCATTTACTTTTCTTGACTTTTAAGTCGTCCTAAACTTTTCTTGACTTTTAAGTCATCTTTGACTTTTCTCGACTTTTCAGTCAACTTTGACTTCCGTTGACTTTTCCCGACTCGCCTCATAAGTTTGAAGACCGAAATTTTATTTAAAAAAATAATATTTTTGATTTATTTTTATTTAGATTTATTAAGATTTATCATAATTTAATATAATTATTTTGAATTTATTCGGAATTTAAAGAATAACGTTTACGGTTTTAACCGAACGTCATTTAACTATTCCCGAGTCATCGCAAATCCCGTAACAAAATCGAAACTCGACTTTGGCATGAGTCACCCGCCCATGTCATCGCTTTCCACTCACAAATAGATATTTTAATTATTTTGATTAAACTAATCAAAATATCTAGATATTTATTAACTTTATCGATCAGTTAACGAAAATTACGCAAATCGTTTACAAAACTGACCCGACAATCACAAACCCACACGGCACACTCACCCTCTCCTAAGCCTTGATATTTTCATTTCTTTTGATTAATATAACATAATATCTAGATATTTAGTATAATTAACTTTATCGTTAATTATATTTAATCGATTACCGTAAAATAATTAATAAACCTGAGTCAATTACGTAACAACAATTTCAAAACCCGACATACCTTTTTGCCTATAATTACACGGCACACACCACCCTTCACTACTCACTAACAACTTTTCATTTTTCAACAAATCAAATAAAGATCAAAATATCACTTTCTTTAATCGTTCTTCATTTGTTCTTCGTGTTCTTCAATTGTTCATCATCGTTCTTGAGCAAAACCTTCATAAACTCTTCATTTCTTAATTAAATCCGTCCTAACTTATATTTCTAGACTCTCCTCTTCGCTCCCCATCTTCACGTACGGTTTTATTTCAATTCCGACAAAATCGTTTTCAACACTTTAATTATGGAAAATCATATTTTAAGTTCTACTAATGTTTTTCTTGTCATTTCTTATAGGGGAAGATTTTGAAGACGAGTTTGGAGACTCGTATATTTTGGGTGAAGATTAGTAGAAGGGTTTCTTATTATATATACTTCTTATTATTTTGGTGCTAATTGTTTTGCTAGCTAAGGTAAACAAATTCACGATTTACTCGACGAATTAATGTCACATAGCCTTTAGGTTTTGTTCATGTTAGGGTATTTATGATTTTAGTTAGTAACATAGCCTTTAGCTTTTGTTTCTTTTATTTTTGGTTCATCTTTTGTTTTGGTTCATGTTATTATGATTTAAGGATTTTTAGTTAGTAACATGTTAAGTAGTGGTTATTATTGTGTTTTATGAATTTATAACATGTTGGTTGTTCTTGATGAATTTGGATGATTTTTCATAATAATGACTTTTGTATGATTGATGGTTAAATTGGTTGTTAAAATGGGGGTTTGTTAATTAAAAACATGTTAGAATTTAATTGGAGTGGTGGTTGTTTGGACCGTGTAGGGTGGCCGGAAAGGGGGGCTGGAAACCGAACCAGACCGACCGGTTCAGGCCTGGTCAGACCGGTTCAGGCCGGTCCAGCCCGGTCTGGATTTGGTCCGGTGTTGGTCTTTGGGTTGTGTCGATACTTGATTGTTTTATGGTTGTTTTGACGGGTTTTAAATATGTTAAGCATGCGGGAAATATTAGGAAACGATTTTAGTAAAATCGACAAAACAGCCCAAAACAGGCCCAAACCAGGCCATGGGCCCAGTCCAGGCCGTGTCAAGTCGGCCCAAATCAGCCCGTGGGTCCCCTTCCTTAGACTTGTGACGGTTTTTGAGTTATCGTTATTTTTATCGTGTTTTGTAATATTTAGCAAGTGGGAAATATTAATAAGTAAAATATTTAATTAAAAAGGTTTTTCATAAAAGTATTATTTCTCACATGTTAGAAATTATAAGACGAGATCGTAGTTTAAATTTATATCCTTTAAGTCAAGCGGGGGGTTACGTAAAATGTAATAATTCACATGTTAGAAGAGTTTTAATAAAATAACATGTGAAGGAATATGTTGACTTTTATGTCTTAGTCTATGTGGTAAAGACTCTGTTTCTAGCCGGTTTGATCCAACGGGTTTGGTCAAACTAAGATCTAGTCAGCCCTGATTTGACTGATGACCCGTCGCGGGACTCGGGTCGGGGATTTGTCTTAAAGTAAGGTTGTATTTAATTATTGAATTAGCCTTAGTAGATATGAGGCGATATGATATTTGATTATGATTTATATGCAATTAGTCACATGATAGGATGTTTTTCCCGTGACTGTTTGATTATATGGTTGGTGTCGTGTTGACTAAGTACCCATAGAGAATTAGGAGTATATGGCGTCTTGACCATTCTAATTCTAAATGAGTATCTTGGACCATGACATTGATAGGCTATACTATCTTTAACGAGCATACGGAGTTTGTCGCTTGATAGCTTTTGTGTCTCGGCCTGGGGGGCTTATCTCCAAGTCGGGGCATGGCATCGTAAGAGTTCCGCTTTGGGAAGGGAGCCAGCTTAAGTACTAGCCATATCTGCTTAGGGGGTCGCCTAGTAGAGTTTCTCATAGACGGTTATGTCATGGGACGGGGAATGGAATAGCTGTTGTCGCTAGGTCTGATCAGTCTAGGACTAGGATGTTTTCCTACCTTGTGGTATAGCCTCGAGTTACAGAAGTCGACTATTGACGGTTCTAAGAACTTATGCATGTTTGTAGACGGATTGGTCTTTCATGTTTGTATGATTCTATGAGTTTTAGAAGGTGAGATGCAAGCCGGCTAAGATTGATAGAGTTTGGATTACCGATTGTTAACTGATTCACATGATTACGTGTTGATTAGGGTTGGAGTGTATCATGGCCACGTTACAGGGTAACCTCTGAGCTAGCATACCAGCTTCCCTACCTATTGTTATATTTATTATCAGATTCACATGATAGCTCTCATATGCTAGGTTATATGTTAGTTAACTGGTTCATAACATGAAAAGCATATCATATAGGTTAAGGTTTTGTATTTTATATATACATTGCTTTTATGTTTTTCATGTTTCATTAAACTCGACATTTCGTGGCTGGGAGGACTCGGAGTTACTCCCCACTGACTGTGGCTTCCGTGTTTATATTTAAGGCGGTCGAACAGGTGGTGAATGCATACATTGGGTACATTGACGAGCTAGCGAGCGAAGTATTACCTTGGACCTATATTCGGTTCTTAGATTGTATATTATTATACACTCTTTCATTTCCGTATTTATACGGGAGATATGTCTCCCGTCTTGTATATTTCTTTTGTAGAATATTATTCCGTATTGTAATGACCCTTTTTATTTCAGACACCTTCATTATGTATTTAAATTATCTTTTTCTTTCCGCAAAATTTGAGGGTGTCACAGTTGGTATCAGAGCTATTTTGCTCCCGACGCACGTTTGTGTACCCTAGTATAAATAACTTGACCTTAATAAAATAATAAACTTGTGAGATAGAAGGGTAGGATGGGTAGATTAGGATGTATGTTGTAGTCTATTTGTTTATGCTAATTGTTAGGAGTAACTTAATTTGTTTTGTTTCTTATGAAGATGGTTGGACCTCGTGTAGAAGAGATCGTTGTTAGTGCCAACCAGGTCCCTCCTCATAGAGAAGACATTTGCCAAGGAGGCTATGCTGGGGTGGCTAGCCAAATTGCTAGGAGCAATATTACGCCTTATGGTGGAATATGTGTTACCTAGAAGGAGTGTCCTCTACTGAAGATTTGAAGATTTACAAGCCTAATTGAAGTGTATTCCTTCTTCATCTATGAATTCTCTCGTCCTTATAGTATTAAGCTCTCTTCCTTCTATCTAGGTGCTTCTTTCTCTTCCAACCATTTGCCTCTTGGAAATCACTCTTTATAGTTCCTCCATCTTACCATTGGTTTCCTTACCTCCTCTTATACCATTTTTATGGATGTCATACCCATTTGTTTGGGGTATATTATTCTTAGTCGGGAGAACTTTGAATTTTGTGGAATATTAGTGTTTGTTAGAATGAACTTGGGATTTTAGGATAAACTTAGGATAAAACTCTCCTAGTGGTTTTAGACTATGAAAGCATAATGTTGCAATAACGTGTTGAGGATCGAAATAATCATAAGGATTGTTGGTAGTAGTGGTTAAGAATTTTAGTGATCCTTTAATTGTTATTTGGGAAATTATGGTCTTTAAATATTGGACCCTAACGGGAATAAATACTTTGTGGAATTAGGATTTGATGACACAACTTGAGGAATATCGACATAAGCGAAAACCGATGTATTGAGAGTTTGGAAGAGATAAATAAATTGATTACGGTCACATTGCCCTATGTGTGGCAAAAGTTAAGTGAATCGAGATTTGTGTGACTAATCTCTTTGAGGTTTCGAGATTCAACTTTTGAGGAGGAGAAGGTTCATTGTTAATAATTTAGGATAATGAATTTTGGGATAAATTGGATTAAAGGATTTCATAGTAAGTCCTTTACTTTGTGATGGTTAGCGGTCTTGTTTCCCTAATTATAAATATTTGGATGGTGGTTTCCAATAAGAGTTTTGATGGACCTTAGAAGGTTTAATTAAATTTGAATAATTGGGAGTTGCTACTCGATGTGTCATGCTTATGAAATATTTTGGTAGGAATCCGATGATTGAAAATGTTGAGGATATATTGCACTCTCTTGAGAACTAGATTCTGTTGCAGTTAGTATTGTCGAGTTACGATCGACATTTGAATTTTTCTAGAGGGAAGATAGTATTGGGGTTCATCCTTCTTTTTTCTTTCTTTCTATTCGATTTATTCTTTCGAATATTTCGTTCCTTTTATCAATTATCATCTCGTATAGATAGGTTATTAGAAGCTTTAGTTAGAAATTTTAGGTATAGATAGTAGTGTTATTACCTTTACTATAGAATTTTTGAACTAAAAGCTTTTGGAAATTTTATTGATTTCAAGTATTTTACCGCCATGGAGTGTTGAGACTCGTTATTGGAGACGTTCGATAACTAGTTTTCTCATTTATTGATGCGAAAATGTATCTTTTAAAGTCTTTGACTTGGGACGTCGATGTTCTTTACGGCCGACGAGAACCTTCCGTCCCGTTGATAAGACCCTGTATTTTTATTACAAGTATATTTTTAAAAGTTTTAAAATGGACCTACATATATGTCACATGCCTTCTTCTAAGTTTCGAGGACGAAACTTTTTAAAAGGAGGGGTGATTGTAACAACCCGAAAAGTACCCTATTTTTCTAGTAAAAATTGTAACAACCCGAAAAGTACCCAATTTGCTTAGCAATAGCTTATGGATACTTTTCAGTAGAACTTAAGTTTTTAATATAGGAATTTTTGTTCCGAGTCGTATTTTGAAATTCCGCGTTCGTATTTGGAAGTTTTGAGAGATTTCATGAAAAGACCGTTTTCGGTCATCTTTGACTTTTCTTGACTTTTAAATCGTCTTTGACTTTTTCTTGACTTTTTAGAGTCGTCAATTACTTTTCTTGACTTTTAAAGTCGTCTTAAACTTTTCTGAACTTTTAAGTCATTTTTGACTTTTTCCGACTTTTTAGTCGATTTCGACTTTCGTTGACTTTTCCCGACTCGTCTCATAAGTATGAAGACCGAAATTTTATTTGAAAAAAATAATATTTTTGATTTATTTTTATTTAGATTTATTAAGATTTATCATAATTTAATATAATTATTTTGAATTTATTCGGAATTTAAAGAATAACGTTTACGGTTTTAACCGAACGTCATTTAACTATTCCCGACGCATCGTAAAGCGCGCAACAAAATCGAAACTCGACTTTGGCATGAGTCACGCGACCATGTCATCGTTTTCCACTCACGATTGGATATTTTAATTGATTCAATTAAAATAATACAAATATCTTAGATATTTGTTACTTTATCGATCCGTCAACGGAGATTACGCAAAACGAGCAAAAACAGACCCGAATCACCTCAAACCACACGGCTCCTTAAAGGCCTCTAATAGCCTTGATATTTTGATTACTTTTGATTACAATATCATAATATCTAGATCACTATTCGCTTTATCGATCAATTAACGAAAATTACGCAAAACGCTCGAAATCAAACCCGACAATCACAATTCCACACGGCACACTTACCCACTCTTAAGCCTTGATATTTTCATTATTTTTCATTTTAATATCATAATATCTTGATATTAACTTTATCGTAAATAATATTTAATCGTTTACCGTAAAACAATTATTAAACGCGAGGCAATTACGGAACAACAATGTCAAAACTCGACACCTTTATGTGTCTATAAACACACGGCACCCACACACCCCATATGACTCACAAACAACTTTTCATTTTACAACAAATCAAAATAAGATCAAAACCTCACTTTATTTAATCGTTCTTCGCGTTCTTCATCGTTCATCTTTAGTTCTTCATCGTTCTTGAACAAAACCTCCATAAATCCTTCATTTCTTAATTAAATCCTTCCTAATTTATATTTCTAGACTCTCCTCTTCGCTCCTCATCTTCTAGTACGGTTTATTTTCAATTCTGTCAAGATCGTTTTCATCATTTAATTATGGAAAATTTAGTTTAAGTTCTAATAATTGTTTTTCTTGTTATTTCTTATAGGGGAAGAGTTTGAAGACGAATTTGGGGACTCTTATATTTTGGGTGAAGACTAGTAGAAGGGTTTTCTTATTTATATTTTTCTTATATTTTGTGCTAAGTGGATTTTTCTAGCTAAGGTAACATTTCCGATTTACTCGACGAATTAATGTCACATAGCCTTAGTTTTGTTTTGTCTTGGCTCATGTTATAGTATTTATGATTTTAGCTAGTAATATAGCCTTTAGTTTTATTTATTTAGATTTTGGTTCATCTTTAATTTTGGTTCATGTTTTTATGATTTATGGATTTTTAGTTAGTGATATGTTAAGTAGTAATTATTATGTTGTTTTATGATTTTTGATGATTTTTATGTTGTATGGAATTTTATTGTTGTTTTATGATTTTGATGATATTTTATGTTGTATGGAATTTTATTATTGTTTTATGATTTTAGATGATTTTTAAGTTGTAGAGAATTTTTATGATGATTTATGGTTTTTGATGATTTTTAAGTTGTAGAGAATTTTTATGGTGATTTATGGTTTTTGATGATTTTTAAGTTGTAGGAAATTTTTATGTTGATTTAATGTTCTTGAAGAATTTTAATGATTCTTACTAAGTTATGATTTTTAAGTTGTTTAGGAAATTTTAACAAGTTTGTTGTTATTGAGGAA
>JAIUZE010018527.1:0-39148 GCA_022085475.1 Heliosperma pusillum
GTTATATGAAAGGGTGGATGAATTGGGTTGTAATCGATTTGTTAAATCTAGGTGTACCTTACTGTGATGATTGTGGTACGATGGTCCCTTGTAAGAGACCTTTGATATTGGGATGAGTTGCTTTCCTATCACCCTAGGCCTGAAAGGAGAAATTTTGTGCAATTAAACCTTAAACCTTTACTCGTGCCATCATCCCTTTTCATTTCCATTCTTGAATGTTTTTGTCAAGATTGATCTTTAAGAAATCGCATGCTCGTATCTTCTTTCTTACTCGGATAGCTTCATAACTCTACTATCTGCCTTGTCTCTTCCTTGACCTCGTTATTTTCAGCGTTCCTCTCTTGTAATCTCGTGCCTTATTTATTCCCGTGTTCTCCTTGAGATTCCTTATCGTTTTCTATCTCGTTGCTCCTTCATCTTTTCTCTAGTGGATTGGATATTCCGTTTGTAAGGCTCAAAGAATAAGCGTAGTGTATTTTGGAATTCTTAGGTTGGAATATGTTTTTTTGGATTGAGCAAATTTCAGGTTGTATTTGATCATGGAAAATAGGACTTAAGCTGGAGGATAAATCCTAATAGTGATAATACATCTTCTCCTAGTAGTTTTGGATTTGGAGCCTCGTACTCTAGTGTTATTTTGAGAATTGAGTTGATCATGATAATAGTTCATTGTTGTTGGGTACTATAGCGGTTGCTTGGTATGTCATTTGGGAATTTGATGTCTCTAATTGGTGGATTCTAAAAGAGACTTTGCTTTAGGGAAATTGAGCCGGTACCTAAGTTTGAGGAGTATTGTCATAAATGAAAATTTATTCATTTTGAGTTTTAGATGATCTAGATGATTTGAATGGTTGTCTGATTGCCAAGTGATTGGTCATTTGTGGTTTGGAATTAGTAATTCTCTTTTATTCTTAAGGAATCATAGTTCGAGATTGAGAAATGTTCGTTGCAAACTTTGGATAGTGAGTGCTCAGTTGTTATGGATTATAGAGTTAGAATGGTGAACCCATTTATCTTGAGGATTAGTAACCACCATAGTTTGCTAATGTGACTATTTATATTTGACGCTTCGAGCGTAGAAATGATTGAATTAAGGATGTTATGGCGTATTAAAGAATTATTATAATCAATAATGGATCGTGGGTTTTTCCTTGTTGTGAGATCTTTGGATGAGGCTAGTTGAATCTTAGATAATTATGTTTGTTGCTTTGATTGTGTTTTGACTTTCGAGGATGAGAAAGTTCATTGTAAATTTAGGATAATGAGTTTTGGAATAAATTAGATCATAGGATTTTATGGTAAGGACCGTTCACTTTGTAGTTGTTAGTAGATATGGTCCCCTAATATGAGATTTCTTTGGTTAGTGGTCTCAGTCAGAGTTTGATGAATCTAAGGATTTTATAGTACGTTAAAGGACCTTTCCTGCAGATTACAATCTATGGACCCTAGTCGATGCTAATTAGGTTTGAATGGTTATGTTGATGACTTGAGGTCTCGTGGGTATGAAGGATTTTAGTAGAAATCAAATGACTGAAATGTTGAGGTGTAACTTGGGTAAATTACATCCTCTTGAGGATTAGAGTATCAGTATGGTTAGTGCTATCGAATTCTTGTAGACTTTCGTGCCGATTTTATCGCGATCTTCCTATCCCTAAGAGTTCGATTTGTTTTGTTTTTGCGTGTTTTGTATCTATTTTGTTACCCTGAATTGTGTGTGAGATGTGCAAGTCGCTCTATGTACGTGTAATGTCTTGTTATTTTGATTTTATCTTTGAGAAAATCTTCAAATTTCCATATTGTATTTCTAATTTAACTTTTCAAAGAACTCTAAAGATGGACTTTGTATCCTCTCTTTGAAGAAAATAGATTTCTTTCGCTTTTATATTTGGATTTTGTGTTTGGTTGGATGTTTGGACTTGTTATTGGAGACGTCTGGTGACTAGTCCTGCACTTACTAACGCTTGTTTTGATTTTCGATTTCACTATTTCGACATTGCTTTGATTTGGATAACTAGAGTACTCGTTCGCGACGGGTACTCATGCGATCCGTAAATAAAGTTTCACACTTGTGAAAATTTCCTTAAACCATTTTCGAGATGAACCTCGTTTCATAAATGTTTCCCTTATAAAATTTTTCGTATTAATTTTGAAAACCGATTCTTGTCCTTGATACTTTTATTTTCTACTCTCAAGTTTTGAGGACGAAACTTTTTAAAAGGTGGGGTGATTGTAACACCCGTAAATGTACCCTATTTTTATAGTGAAAATATTTTACGGATACTTTTCAGCGAAATTTAGTTTTAATTTAGAATTTAATTTTCCGAGTCGAATTTAGAATTTCCGAGTTCGTATTTGGATTTTTCGCGAGATTTCATGTAAATCTCGTCTTAAGTTGTCTTTGACTTTTATTGACTTTTTCCCTCATACTCCCTCATACTACCTCCTAACCTAATTCATACTCACACAAACACAACACTTCCTTCTTCTCTAAGAAACCTAAAACCCCCATCAAAACCTTGCCTCCATTTTGATCCAAGCTTAGATTCGTCATATCTCGCTCAATTCTCGCTCAAATTCACGTAAGTTCGTCTTATTCTTCCCCTCTCATCTTCCTCTATCCGTGTTGGTAATAAAATTACCGTCTTTCTCGCTTTTTAAATTATCCGTCTTTCTCAAGGTGAATTATATTCATCTTTTGTTATCTAATTGTAGGTGGAGACTTTCTAGAAATCGATTAAAGACGCGAAAAGGTAACGGTGAAGGGTTACTCGATATCATTTACGTGTTTTATGTGTTTTCTAGGCTAGTAATCGTATTTAGATTATGGTTAGTATGCTTAGGACTTGTGTTGTTGTTGATGGATGTTGTTAGTTGTTAATTGATATGAGAATTGATGGTTTGTGATGATAAATGAAGATTTTTGTTGTTGATAACATGTTGGTTTTGATCGTGCCTGAATCCCGTGAAGGACGCTGGCAGCGTTCATGGACGGAGGCAGCGTCGTAGGACGCTGGCTGCGTCGTGGTGGCGCTGGCAGCGTTACTCGCTGCCGACTGCAGTTTTCCTGCACTGACCCCTTTTCGTAAAATGATCATATCCCCTTCGTTACTTGCTTGTTTTGGGCGTGTGACATCCCGTTGAAAACGTAAGAGGATAAGCTATCACCTCTATTTAGAATTTCTGCATTTTCATGTCTAGAACTCTAGTTATGACCGTTTGAAGTGGACCCTTGTTTTAGTTGGTTGCCAAACAACGTTGTTTTGGAGAGGTGATCTATGTTTTTATTCATTATGCTTCATAAACTTGTTCTAATGCTTATGTATCATCTATTGATTCATTTTTATCATAGTTAAGTTTATATAATTCCCTATTCTCATGTTTTATGACAGTTTTTGGTATGTCCCACTTTGAGTCGTTTTTTACAAATGATACGGTTTGAGCACTATTTTGTCTTGTGCTTTGTACTCTCATTCCCTTGGCTACCTCCACGTTCGTTAGGCTGGAATGTCGGAACGGGGATGTATCCTACTGCTTAATTGCATGTGTAGTGGGTATACGACGACGTTGTTGGGAGTTGAACGCTTGCGTTGATCGACCCGGCCGTCAAATGTTGTGTACTTGCGAGGTGGTCTTATTTGCATGTAGCGTACCGCTTGTTTGTGGCTTCGAGCTCTTTTCCGCCTCTTTCGTGAAATTATCGACCGAATTTGGGGTACTCGGCGTCAATGATTGACCGAGTCTTGGATGCGAAATGTCATCGCCATGTCGAATCGGAAAACGGTTTATTCCGAGAGTCTGGCCAGGTTTAGACTAGGACCGGATATTTATATCGTAGTGCTACCAGGAGGAGGAAATTAGTCTACATATACGAAATGTCATCGTGTATGCGTTCAGGGAAATGCTTATCTCGTGGATGCCTGTTAATCATACTTGTCATGTACACGGTGCTAGTGCGTTTCATTTACCGTGAGAGATGTCGTCTTTGTGTCGTTGTGTTTGGATGCGTGATTACATGATTGATTATTCATGATCATAGCATGACTTGGCATGGTTTGTTTGTCGAGTCTCAATCTTATCAAACTTATACCGCTAACGGTGAGATGTAAGCCCTAGTGAGCGTATTCCATTGCCTAAGAGTGTCTTCCCCGAGTCTTTGTATAACATGATGGATTCGGATTTGTATTCCTTATGCTCTTATCATTTTATATCGAATTGCCTATCTATCCTTATCGTATTTCACATGTATATCTATATATGCATGCTTCTATTTTGTATTTCCTTGTATGTACGTTTAATGTGATATGGCTGGGAGAACCCGGAGTTACTCCCCACTGATTGTGGCGTTCATGTTTTTCATGGATGAACAGGTTGCTTGCATGGATGGCTTTTTGATTGGTATTTTTGGGTTCGGGTGTGAGCTAGCGCACGTTGTCCCTGGAAGTTTCACCTCTAGACGATTTTAGCTAGTTTGCTAAACACTTTGACATTTATAACATTTTGAGAGACTTCGTCTCTTGGTTGTATTTCACACTTTAGTTTGTAATATTTGACACTCCTCGTTTACTTTTCTTGCATGTATAAAAGTTTTAAAAACTTCATATTTCCGCTATATAATTCACATGATTGTATGTTTTATCTTTCCGCATTCGCGAGGGTTGTCACATAAGTGGTGTACCCAATCGGGTATCTCTGCTGATCCGAGCTTTTGCTTCGACTTCCTCCTTTTTGTCCTATGTGATCAATGCATGACCCCTCCCCCACGAAACCCTATTGCTAAATAAAGAAAGCCTCAGCCACCACAATGATATACTACACACTACTTCTTTCTATACATTTCTCTCTTTACAAAAACCCTAGATTAGGAGGAGAGAGACCTAGCCTCTCTTCTCTCATTTTCTTCTTTTTCGTCTTTAGTTTCTTAGTTTATTTCTGTCTTTTCTACACCAAATCCTTAGCTTAGATCAATAAGAATTTCATCTTTGTAATCTACTTTGTGTGGTTCCAGCGTTGTAATTCATGGATAGACAATTCTATGCAAGGAATTTCTATTATGGTAATTTGTAATTCATCATTATCGTTGTTGATCATCATCTAGGTATTCCTATCTCACCTTTTGTTTAAAGTCTTTATGTTTCCTATTTGATTGTTATTTCCTTTACATGTTATTGTAGATTCAATTTCAATATCGTTGTAATCATTTTACTTCATTAGATCGTCAATATAGCGTCGTTATTATCGCCATATAAAGAGTCTTAAAATATTGTCAAAACCAAATAAACATGTCTATCCTAGTTTTTATTATTAACATCATCATAGATATAAACATCACCATGAGTTAGTAGTCGTTTTTCTAGGGTGTAGGGTAGCCATGTAGGTTGATTAAAAGATGATAATTGGATAAAAGAAATTATGCTTTTAAAACATTGTGTCTATGCATGTTTGGACTATAACGATAGTTAACGATTCCTGATCAAAATCATTGAATAAAATGGAATTCTTTTCCAAGGTAGAAATACTTGAATTGAATAGACAAAGCATGACGTGGTAGATTAAGACCTAGTAAATTGCCTAAACGCCTGCTAGACCATCTGATCTATGATTGTAATGAACACATCATTCTTACGAACTCACAATGAATTATTTGCATGTTCTAAATCCAATTTCGTCAATATATTAATCTACATGTGTGAACCTACTTCCCTAGATTCTTTTCATCATTGTTAATTCATCACCTGCTTTATTGTTTTCATTTTGATTTGCTTTTTTTTTTGTTTTCATTTATGCTTTTTAGTTTAGAAATCAAAACATCAAAACCCAGATACTCGTTAGATAAGACCCAATTGCAAGACATTTCACACTTTATAGGAAACACCATCTCCCTGAGAATCGACCCCTACTTCCCTAATTACATTAATTTGTTATTAGCCTAGTCTGGGTAATTATCTTTGACCAGGGCTTGCGACAGGCCTGATCAAATTTTGGCGCCGTTGCCGGGGAGCACGGTTTAGTTTTTCTTTTTTTTTTCTTGTGATTTTTATTGCAATTAGTTTTATCTAGTCTTTAGGAACCCAAATTCCTTAAGACCTCTCTTGATTTTTCATCTTAGCTTTTCAATCTTATGCCCAGATCTTCTAGATTAGGGACACCTATCTCTTTAGACCCCGATCTAGAAAGGACTCTGCGTAGGAGACGAAAGATATTCAACAAAATCTCAAAAGCTTCTGATACTTCAAGTTTAGACCGTATTCGTGAGAATTACTCGGATATTTTATCTAATCTTGAAGGAGAAGAAGATCCATTCTCATCTCCATTCTCAAAAATCAATCAACTTTCAAACAACACTCCATCTTCATCTTCACAAAAGAAAATGGTTCGACTTTCAGACCATTCTAAACCAACTGCAGATACACTTCCAAGAGGTATTGCTACACCCCAAATCATAGCCCAAAACTTTGAAATCAAACCTGCCTTCATCAGTTTAATAGAAAGAAGTCAATTTGGTGGCAATGCCACAGAAAATCCCAACCTTCATATTCAAAACTTCTGTGACTATTGCTCCACAATTAGACAAACTGGAGTATCCCAAGAGCAGATTAGAGAAATGCTCTTTCCCTTCTCTTTAACAGGAAAGGCTAAACTTTGGATCAATAGCCTTGACCGAGTTGCCTTAGGAATAGCCGACTGGGATAGTCTAGCTCTTGCTTTCTATCAAAAGTACTTCCCACCAGAACGAACCGCACTCTTACGGAGCCAAATCACTGGATTCCGTCAGAGAGGCGATGAAAGCCTTTATGAGGCATGGGAAAGATACAAAGAATTACAAAGAGAATGCCCTCATCATGGCCTTGATTCATGGTTCTTAGCTATCACCTTCTACAACGGTTGTTTTGGCGAATCGCGTCGTATCCTCGACTCCGCTAACAATGCCTAAAAGCCTGCTAGACCATCTGATCTATGATGGTAATGAACACATCATTCTTACGAACTCACAATGAATTATTTGCATGTTCTAAATCCAATTTCGTTAATATATTAATCTACATGTGTGAACCTACTTCCCTAGATTCTTTTCATCATTGTTAATTCATCACCTGCTTTATTGTTTTCATTTTGATTTGCTTTTATTTTGTTTTCATTTATGCTTTTTAGTTTAGAAATAAAAACCTCAAAACCCAGATACTCGTTAGATAAGACCCAATTGCAAGACATTTCACACTTTATAGGAAACACCATATCCCTGAGGATCGACCCCTACTTCCCTAATTACATTAATTTGTTATTAGCCTAGTTTGGGTAATTATCTTTGACCAGGGCTTGCGACAGGCCCGATCAGGTTTCTAGAAAATGAAGCGGTTTTCGACCCGGACTCCAAATGAACTCTTATGACTGTCAAAACGACCGTACCGACGCGTAGATGACGACCAAGGGGTAGACAAAAGTGTTTGAGCTATCACTTGACAATAAACTTACGAATTTTCATAAATCGTTCCGCGTACCAAACATGCGGCCCAATCATCACTGGGTGGTTGGCGGAAGGTGTAGAACTGAGGTATCTACAGTTGTGATTGTGATACATGTTACAGTTAGAAGTGGTTATATTATTGAGCGGTTGTGGGAGCCGGTTCCATAGACTCTAGGGGTCGCTCTTCATGGTCCCACCATGGAAGAGGCAGTGCACGTGGTCATGACCTGGGTCTTGTAGTGACCTACTACGGTAGGGCCCACGATGTCTGAGGTGTGCGCTGGACATGGCAGTGTGCTACTCTATGGCATCATGGATGGTGATTGGTGCGCTTCCCGATGGCACCGGTTATGAGTGATGTTTATGTTATGTTTTCCTAGATGTTGATAATGTACATGTCAATTGACCGTGTATTGTTTTATCTACCGTGACCCATATGGGATTTCCAAAGTTTGGGGAGTAGGTATGATGATGATGATGATGATGATGATGATGGTGCTTTGCTTGTACAGGCTTGGGCGGTCACGAGTCGTTTCTAGTAGTGTTCGGGCTTGTAGTATTAACATAGTTGTTTAGTTGGGCCTTTAATACTTTGTTTCATTAGATTTGGGTTGGACTTGTAACTTATTGAGACTTGTAGATCTTTTCCTTTCGTTGGACTTTTATGCTATAGTGATTCGTGACTCATTTTGGTATCTCCTACCCTCGAAAAACCGAGGAGTTACACCTCACCACACTCGGAAGGTCTTGCTCTAAGGCTCCAAGCGTGGTGTGGCGTTACACTTGTAACCTTATCAACATATAAGAATGAAAGTCTGGAGATGCAAGTGTACAAGTTATACCTCCCAAGACGAAAGTAATGAAGTAGGAATCATGGCTGGTGTAGGAGGTCAGATTTGGCACACTTGAGCATGGAACACTCGAGGACTCTCCCTTTGCTTCACCCTTGATCGACTCTTTACAGGTTCCACCATTGAACATAACTTTGGACTGTCCAAACTTCATGGTTTGAAGGTCAAGTAGTCCTTGGTTGTCAATCACCTCTTTAGGACTGAAATCAGTAGCTTGGTTATTGATGGCCCTATGGGAAAGGACAAAGCTATTCTCCTCTTTACTATGAGGCTCATAGGTTGAGTTAAAGGTGGGGTTACTTTCAGAACACGGGTTCTCAATGATATCATTACATGACCTTTTCATTTCAACACATGTACTTATGACTTTTGGTTCATGGCACAACAACCATTTGGCCTAAACTCTTTTCTTTCCCAACTATTTTGATGGCTTCTAAACTGTCCCATTTAGCTAATACCTCATGGTTTGTAGGCCTTGCTAAGCCCTCCTTAACATTCAAAGCCAACTCAAGCATATAATCTTATGTATATCTCATTCGAACAAAACTTTTTAAATCAATGTGTTGTGAAATTTCAGAATTTAACCCATGGAAAAATATGACTCCCTTTTGCACAACCTCAACATTCATGTCACAAACAAAGCTTAACTCCTCAAACAACTTAGCATACTCATGAACACTAAAGGAATTTTGTTTAAGGGCTTTTAGTTCAGTCCACAAATCATCCATGGTAGAACAAGGTAGATACTCTTGTTTCATGTTCCTTTCAAGTTTAAACCAAGAACTAATCATACCCTTACATTCCCTTATCCTTGAAATATTGAGAGTATTATACCATAATAAAATGACTACCCTTAAACCAGACACAACACGTTCAAGCTTCATTCTCTCATAATAACACATGTTCCCAAAATAGCATTCAACATCATACAACCAAGACACAAATGCTCTACTGTTTTCACCACTAAAGGAAAGAAGCAGTGGTGTATTACCTTTGCCTCTAGGAGTAAAAGAGGACTTAGAACACTCATATGGCAAGTGGTGTACTCCTTGGTACAAATCAGATTGTTTCGGTTCCCTTGGAACACCATAGTTGTTGGTTGCCTTCTTTAGAAGCACATCACCTTCATACCCTCTTGTTAAAGCTCGCAACTTCACCCTAGCTTGTTCTAAGTACTTGGATATGGAACCAAGGTCACAAGACTTCATTATTTGACATGGAACATAATGCATGACAAACGTTCCTACTGATTTACTCAACACAAATCAGATTGCACTCCACTCATGAAAATGTTGTTTTTGAGTTTATAATGTAGGTAGGTGTAAGATGACACTCAAACCAAAGGTCTGATAACCAATTGCAATGCAATTACTCAAGCAAGTATTGATTTCAGTAGGTTTTTTGCTTGCAAGACAAACACACACACACAAAGGAAGACCCAAAGGACTCGAATTTAACTCGTTTTTGTATTACAAGTTTCTGACTTATAAAATTTCGAACAAGTATAGACTCTTCCAAAGGACAAAGCCAATGGATAGAGGGTCTCTTAATCTAAGCACAAATCCAATGACCAAGATAAGTGAGTCCTCAAAGCACACAAAAAATGAGAACACCACAACTTCCAGCACTAAGTTAATAAGGTTCACTCAAGAATAAAGACAAGAGCTTAAAAAGAAAACATGGTTTCAATTCTTTCATTCATTCATCAAATCTTATTTCCTTAGGTTAAAAAGCAAGGCTTTTATAGGCCAAGAGGTACACATCTAAGGGTCTCAAATGCATCATCTAAATTACAAACAATTCGTGGCATTTGCCTTACACAAATTAGAATAGTGACTAGAAAACAAAAGCATCAAAGAATAAAGTATAAAGCATAAAGCAGGCTGATCCTCTTTGTCTTGTTCTGCAAAGTAAATAAAGATGTGTAAGACCTTGTGTGATACGTGTGTTCGCGATCCTTTCCAAACCGTGGTGCGCGCGAGAACCACAGATGGAGAAACGAGGGACAAGCGTAGAAATACGCATTTGTGGAGTCGCCACCAACTTTTGTGGGAATTTGGAACCGTTTGAATACTTTATGCCATGTCAAGACACAAAGTAATGACATGAACACCAAGAACTTGTTACCCTTAGAATTCTATGTCTAGAATGACTCTTGTGGATGCCAATGAACACGGATGTTCACAGAAATTTGGAGTAAGGGGTGAGGGTACGTATTAGGAAGTTCTTTAGTTGAACACTTAATCCCGCCCGCCTCGATAGCGGCCTCTACTAATGATTAGGGAAACTCTTCTGTACTTAATATGTAGTCGGTTATATGCATGCAATGCAACATCCACAATTTAACCCTAACATGTGAATTAAACTATGTTGGTGAACATGTAGTTTAGCAATCAATTACGTCGAATTAGGAATTTAGATTGATTACATGTGAGAAAGACAATCAATTCACACAATAAAATGATTAAATAAAGATATAAAATAATTACAAAGATTACAACGGATTCCGGGATCCATGTCGGAAATATATCAAAAAGAAAGGTTCGAAGAAAAGAAAGAATAAAATCTAAACGAACAGATTAACAGCTATATTAGAATTAATAGTTGATTAATTAAGCAATTAAGGCTACGTCGGTGCGAATTAGGAAGTTCAGAGACAGAATCCAACCCAGAACAGGCGCAGCGTGTGATGCGTCCTCTGGAAGAGGCGCAGCACTCTGTGCGTCTGTTCTCGAGTTGGGTTCTGGCTGTGAAGCCAGAATTACAATCAGTTAGTATTCGTTTGTGTATTTACGGTTTATTAATGATCTACAAGTCAAATTGAAGTGATTTAATAGATTAAATTATACTAATTTATATCAAAGACGAATCTTAGAGATTTGATATGGATGGATCTAACCTCTAAAGACACGATTTGATCTTAAAGACGACAAAAACCCACTAATATTTAATTATTAGGGATCTAAGTCAAGACCAACTATCTAATTAGATTAAAAGACGATTTATAAGAAATAATAAAGGACTAATAAAGGTTTTGAAAAGGTTTGACCTAAATCCGACATGAATCTTACATGATATGAAATAAAATACAAAGACGGGATTATACACCCTCAGACTTACATGTTGACGAAACGAGATTAACTAAGTTGCGTTTTAGCGATAGATCGACTCGACTGTAAAAAAGTGCCGACGTAAAAGGATCGAAAATTGATTAGTTAAATTGATTAAGTGTAGTGGGTCAAATTGGTAAGTCTATGCAAGAACGTGACGGGAACCCAGAAGGATCTGAGCTTGCGTGATCGATTGATCAAGCACGTAGATGTCAAAATGCTTAGAGCAAGGCTAGAATGCAAAGAGAGAGAAAGAAGGGTCGGAACACTCGCGTGCCTTGAAAGTGAGCACGAACCTCTCCTTTTATAGTGAGAAATCCAAAGAGTTTTGGAATTATTCGAATACAAAAAGAAATCTAGAAAATATTCCGGAAACAGGGAAAATGAGCTGGGGAAGAGGCGCTGCAGGCACTACGAGTCTTGGAAGAAGCGCAGCGCCCGCTGCGTCATTTCCTAAGTAGTTTCCGACTTTGAAAGAAAGATTTCTTCTTTTCTTTTTGGAATTAGGGTAGATTTTGAATTCTTTCTAAAAGAAATACGGATATATTTTACCAAGAAAGATAAGTTTTGAAATATTAAAATATCCGGAATATTCTCGAGCGTTCAGACCTGGTTTTAAAAGACGGTTTCTAGAAAATGAAGCGGTTTTTTACCCAGACTCCAAATAAACTCTAATGACTATCAAAACAACCGTATCGGCACGTAGATGACGACTAAGGGGTAGACACAAGTATTTGAGCTATCACTTGACGATAAACTTATGAACTGTCATTAATCGTTTCGCATACCAAATATGCGGCTAAATCATCACTGGCTGGTTAGCGAAAGATGTAGATTCGAGGTATCTACACCTTGGAGCTTGGGCTTAGCAGCTACTATCCTCAACTACAAAAGATTAGGATGCCTTTAAAGTCATGCCCTTGTTTTGCCTAGCCAAAAATAGGATCAAAACAGCCTTGGCACTTGATAGTGCTGAATTGGTTCTACCTGGACCCATTTGTTTGCACTTAGCTAAACCTGCTATTTTATTGTAAATTAGAAATCCTCTCCAAAACTTTTATCTTCCTAAGACCTTAAACTAAGAGGAATAGGCCTTGGAATCACCCAATTTTGATTAGGGGTTGCCTTGGACATTGTTCTTTTATATTGGACCTGAACCGCGCGAGATAGGTCGTGGACCGTTCTGATTGTATTTTTTAACACTCATAACTCTCTGCTCAAGATGAATTTTGTAGATATCTCAGTTCTACACCTTCCGCCTACCACCCTGTGTTGATTGGGATTGGGCCGCATGTTTGATACTCGAAATGATTTATGAAAATTCGTAATTTTATAGTCAAGTGATAGCTCAAACACTTGTGCCTACCCCTTGGTCGTTATCTACGCACCGCTACGGCCGTTTCGACAGTCATTAGAGTTCATTTGGAGTCCGGGTCGAAAACCGCTGCATTTTCTAGAAACCATTTTAAAACTCCGAGTCGGAACGCACTAGAATATTCTGGATATTTTATTTAATATTTCAAATTCTATATTTTCAATAAATATATCCCGTATCTTTTAAAAAGGGAAGTGTAGATCTACCACAATTCCGTAATAGAATCGTGGGACTCTTTTTTCCGCATAAGGAAACCTCTAGGGAAATAACGCAGCAGGTGTTTCGCCTCTTCGAAGGATCGCAGTTCCTACTACGCCCCTTCCCCAACATGTTTTCTCTGTTTTCAGAATATTTTTGGGATAAGTTTGAGTTGTTCTTAAACTCTTCGCATTTTTCTACTATAAAGGGAGAGCTCCGTTCTCACTTTTAAGGCACGCGAGTGTTCCGCCCTTCTCTTTTCTCTTTGCATTATAGACCTTGATCTAAGCTAACGACAACAACGTGCTTGATCAATCGACCACGTAAGCTCAGATCCTTCTGTGTACCATCACGTTTGCATGATCGACCAATTTGACCACTACACAACTAATTTAATCAATTTTGATCCTCTAACGAGGCACTTTCTGTATAGATTCGAGTCGAGCAATCACTAAACGTTAAATAAGTCAATCTCAATTCGTCAAACATGCAAGTGTGAGGGTGTAAATCCCGTCTTTTATTTATTTATTATTCGTTCAATTAATGTGAGATTCACATCAGAAGTAAATTCAAAGTCGATTTTAATCAAAACCTCTTTAGCAGCTATCATGACATTGGGAAGAATCGCAGGAGCAGCTGAGCCTTCTGGAAGGATCGCAACATCTGTTGCGCCTCTTCCAGAGGCTGTCTGCTACTGGTCTTCTTCTTCTTCTTCCTCTAGTTTATTTAAACTCGCTCTTATTTTATTTTCTTTGTTTATAAACTGTAAATCGTATTTATCTTTCACAAAAAACGTTTTGTTCTTGACTTAGACCCCTAATAATTCAATATTAGATGGTTTTCGTCTTTGAATCAAATTTCGGTTTTAGGGGTTCGATTCGTTCATATCAAATCTCCGGATTCATTGTTGATATAAGTTGTAGTGTAATTAATATGTTAAATCACTTCTACTCGAGTCATAGGTCAATAATCCATCGTAAATATACAAAACAACACTAACTGCTCGCGATTCTGACTTCACAGTCAGAATTCAACCCAAGAACAGACGCAATGAGCCTTGCGCCTCTTCCAGACGACGCAGTTGTTGCTGCGCCTGCTCTGGGTTGACTTATGTCCATGAACTTCTACTTTCGCCTTGTCGTAGCTTTAATTACGTGATTAATTAACTATTAGTCGTATTATCGCTCTTAATCTGTCTTTTAGTTTTTCAAACCTTTTCATTTTCTTCAAATCTCCGTTTTGAGTATATATTTTTGACGTGGATCCTGTAATCCGTTGTAATTTAATTTCATTATTGTATTGTATGATTACTTTTCTTTCATGTGTAATTAATTCTAGGGTTTTTCTCTTGTGTACCCTCGTGTGTTTTCACTTTTTACTTTATACCCCTTCTTTTCTGTAATCCCTCTAGAATACCCCTAACCTTAGTTATAAACTATAAAACGTGACCAAAACTTGCTGAGCCGTCCAATGCTCCGTCAAGTAGATGATGTGGACTGCTTAGTTGGCAATTTTTATTTCCCTCCACTATCCCTTTTGTTTTCCCTCCCTTCTCATTCTGATTTCCTCTTTATTAATTGCCCCAATTAATTCCACATCTCATCTTCTTCATTTTATAATTTTAATTCCTTGATTATTTCCCCTAAACTCTCATCTTTCTCTTTGTACTTACGTCAACATCATATTCAATGTAGAAAACCCATCCAATTGAATGCCTCAACTTTAAGAATCAACCTTGCAATCGGTGTGGGAAAAATGCTATCATTATGATATCCAGGTCTATTAATAACCCAAATAAAGCATATTTTTAATGTGTAGATTTCAATAATTTTGTAATGTGGTTGACTGAAGATCATTTGATTATAATAAAAAGGTTGAAGATAACATATGAAGATGAAGCCGATGATGCATCAAATGGAGATCTGATGAAGAAGCAAGTTCTATGTTTGAAAGAAACGATTTTGGGTTTATCAAGGATTATGAAGTTTTATTTCAGGTTTTGTTGGAGTAGGTGTCCTCCACAATAGTGCGCCACATAATAAATCTTATTATGGAATATAATTGGGATATTTATTGACTATATATATGATTAGTCAGTTGATTAACGTAAATCAATAACGGTTGGCTGACTAGAGTTTGAAGTTATTGTCGTTTGACGGCGGTGATCAACTGATCCCTTTCGGTCACACCTAAAGGATAAAATCCAAATAGTAACTAATTATTTGTATACGATACAGTTAATTAGTACATTACATATATTCGATATGTATGAGAGTTAATTGTTAGAAATTGAGTTAAGAACTCAAATTCAATTAAGTTTATTTTTCAATTATGCGATAATTGACTATTAAATTTATATCTTATTTTAATACGATTAAATAGGATTTAACTTAGTAATTAATCGTTAAATTACTAAATAGTTGAGGTTTTGAGATAGAGGTAATTAGTTAATTATATTTACAAAGAGTTGTAAAATAAATTAACTAAGCATTGTGGGACCCATTATATATTGATATAATGGTAGAATACTACTTAAAATGTTAAGTACATATTATTCATTTATTTGTGTCATATAATTGTTATATGATCAAATTAACACTTAATTATACAAGATAATTAAGCATATGATTAATAAGTATTTGTGGGACAAATATCAAAAATCAAAATGGATCAATTTGAGGCTCACATGGCCGGTTATGGTGAAGTCAAATGGTGATGTTGGTTGTTCTTATTCATACTCATAAGCAACATATGCTTATGACATGAATAGTTAACATGATATCATTTTATTCACTACAACACATTACCACCTTACATGGCAATAAAATAAGAAGAAAACATCACCTTTTTGTGATGTAAAAACCGGCCCTCTTGGCTATAAAAGGAGAACAATTGTTGTTCATTCCTTCACTTCTTCATTCTTACTTATTTTATCATTCATCTCTCAAAACTCATCTTCTCACTAAAACTCTCATATACTAATATTTCCTAAGTATTACTAGTGTAGTAATATAGTCTAATATTAGTAGTATATTATCTATCTTATTATCTAGTTAATAATAATGGTAGATTGTTTGGTTCATCTGGTGCAACTAAGATGGAGATCTTCTACTTTGGAGATTATTTGTGTTCAACCTATTTGTAGCTCAAGATCAACAAGAGAGTTCTTGTTGTGCCCTTATATTTTCCATACCATGTGAGGAAATTTCTCTCTATATAAATGTCTTTATATTTGCATGCATGTTACATAGATCATTATAAACTAAATTAATAAGTAATTTAGTAAATAATTAGAGGAGTCTAATTAAGTTCTATGGACTTTCAATTGGTATCAGAGCTAGCTTGTAGCATGCATGTTCATTTTGGACATTTTTATTAAAGTTATAAGATAACTAATAAATCAAAGATTTTGAGTTAAAATGCAATTCTGACGAAAAGTTTTGGTGCATGTATACCTACTGACCTCAAAATGTTTGTGGTTAAATTTCGTGATTTTAGGGATTAATTTGCTATTTATTTTGATTTTTGGCGTTTAAACCGAGTTAACATGCATTTTATGAGTTAAAAGTTAACTAAAAATAGTTTCATGTTGATTCTGGCCATGAAATTTTAATATGATCTCACATGCATTTATTAAATATTGTATGTAAAAGTTCGTGAATTTTACTTATGTATTGCATGTTCATTGATTTTTATACGATAAAAGTCGATAAAATGAGATTATAATGTTCATAAAACTGAAACGTCCATTTCTGGTCTTGAAATTTTTTTGTACATTTAACATTCTGATTGTGATACTTTTGGTGAAATTTCATAATTTTGTTCACTGTTTTACTATATCTAATGTTTTTATTTGATAAAACAGTTAAATACAAAGCTATTTGTTCATAAAATTAATTTAAATTTTTTGAGCAAATGTTTTTTATTTTTATAGTTCCTGGAAAGTTTCCAGAATGTACAAAAGTTTTGGTTTCAAATTTTATGATGTTAATATTTTATTTTGGTTTTATTTCATAATTGTTATGATTAAACCGTAATATTTAGCAAATGAAATCAAATCAATCTAATTAATGACCAACAAAATTAGTCGTGACTAATTTTGAGTTCTAAATCAGTTTAGTTAATTAGTTTGAATTTAAATGCGATTTAAATGTTGATAGTGATTTTTTAATGGTTAAAAATCAATAAATCCCGAAAAAAAAAAAAACGAGCTACAATGAGCGTGAATTGAATCTAGGACGATTTTGGCATGAATTTTGCAGCAATTTATTTAATTTATGGTTGAATGAATGAATGTCATTTATTTAATAATTTATGCAAATTTTGTACCTAGTATGGCCTAGTTGTTTTTATCGTTATTACCCGTAATGTAAGGGAATAACGGTATGGTTGTAATTTTATTGCGATCTCGTATCGCCGGTTTGTATAATTTAATAATTTTATTTTATAGAATAAATGTATAATAGGAATTTGTATATTTGTACATTTGTAATTATTTTTATGAAGACCGGTGACTCCCTCAAGACGGTGCCATTTTGGAAGGTGTTCCAAGTGAAGAGGCAAGGGACCAAGGAGTTGGTTTCCGAATTTGTAACTATCTAGTTAATTTGATTAGCTAGGTGGCCATACTAGGATTTTATTGTTGCTTGATTGCTTGCTTTATTTCCGCTCATGCCAAAATCGTCACACATGCATTTTATTTACCGTTATTGTCAATTCAACGTTATTCACAATTCACCGACTTAGTTCACTTATAGGGAATTAATAACTAAATTGACAAGATCTCTCACATGTTTAAAAAAAATTGAGATTAGCCTTACCAATTAATAACACCTATGAATCCCGTGTTCATTAGGGCTACCACGCTCGTGGGTCCCTTTTTACCTCGGGTAAGTAGGGTGATACGATCACAAGCTAAAATTGGATTGGACTCAACGAGATAAGCGTTATCTTGGGACTAGGAGATGGATTTAGTTGAAATCCGTCAACCAAGAGTTCTAAGGGTAGAATTAGTCAAGTAACGACTTACCATTTCTAGATAAAAAGTAGCATGCGATGACTATTTTTATTTAAAGATGGGTCTTGGAATCATTTATATAATTTAGTGAGAGGTCATTATATGAATGCTTAACTTGTTAAAATGTTTTTCAAGTAAAATTAACAATGAATGTTTATATATTTCTTTTTGTTGTAGTTACCATATTCGCATAATGTCAACATCATCAAACGTTGCAACCTTGGGTAGAGACTCATGGTTGAGGTCCGTCATGGACAAGTGTGTCCTTAAGGATGACGGAAGTAACTTCGTTGAATGGGAGTCAACGATCAAGAGCGCCGCGTTATCCGATAACGTGCTTCGCTACTTGGTTGAAGAGCCCCCCACCGAACCCGCGCCAAGATCGTCCGCGGTGGTTCGGGCCGAATATGACCTTTATTTGAAGGTTGCTAATGACGTCAAGAATGTCTTGATTTGGTCAATCTCACCCAAACTCAAACTCCAATTGATCTCTCTCAATGCATATGCGATATTCACGAGGATCACTTCGATGTTTTCGCAAGCCCCTCAAATTCTCCAATATGAGGCAATTACGAAATTCTTTGACACTAAGCTTCAAAGGGGCCAAAAGGTTGGCCCACACGTGCTCAAAATGGTTGAGCACGCGGACACCTTAGAGCGTCTAGGGTGCAAAATTCCGAAGAATTTGGTGGTGGGTAAGATCCTTCATTCACTCTCACCTAAGTTCACCCAATTTAGGGTGAACTATAACATGAATGGCATGGACAAGAGTTTCCATGAACTCCATGCACTCCTCACCCAAGCTGAGAGGGACATGGAGGCTAGTGGGAGTGAACCCAAGGATGTTCTTTCCATGAAAAGGAAGAACATGAACCTTGGGGTAAGGAAGGACAAGGGAAAGGGTAAGACTCTTTTCAAGAAATCCGGCAAGGGAAAGACAAAGGTCTTTTATAAGGCCAAACCCAAAGTCAACAAACACGCGGAGGCGGATTGCTATTATTGTAATGGCAAAGGGCATTGGAAACGCAATTGCCCCAAGTACTTGAAAGACAAGAAAGACGGTTGTGTGACAACGTCAGGTAAAATTCTTTCATCCCTCTATATGATAGATATTAACTTTGCTAGTACCTCTTCTTGGGTATTTGATACCGGTTGTGGTTCTCACCTTTGTAATCATGTACAGGGGCTGAGGGACGTGCAAGCACTAGCCAAGGGTGACGATGTGCGACATAGCATGGGAAATGGAGAGCTAAGGTATGAGCCGCAGTTTCCGTGGGCACCTACGTTCTTCTTTTGCCTAATTTTTTAGAGTTGTATTTAAATAATTGCTATTATGTTCCAACTCTTACCAAGAACATTATCTCCATTTCCGTGTTAGACATGGAAGGTTTTTCATTTTGTATTAAGAACAACTGTTTTACTTTTGCTTTTAATGAAATGGTTTATGGCGAGGCCATTTCTATTGGAGGTATTTATGTTCTAGATATTGCAAAAGAGGTCTATCATGTAGAAAACAAGAAGCTCAAAACAGGTGAAACTAATCAATCATACCTTTGGCATTGTCGTTTAGGGCACATAAACGAACGACGTATAAAGAGACTTGTTTCATCTAAAGTACTCAAACCATTCGATTACGAATCTTATGGCGTATGCGAATTTTGTCTTCTAGGCAAGATGACTCGTGCTCCTTTTACGGGAAAAGGGACACGAGCAAGTGAAGTATTAGGACTTATACACACGGATGTATGCGGTCCAATGACTATCCGAGCTATAGGTGGTTATCACTACTTCATTACTTTTACCGACGACTTGAGTAGATATGGATATGTCTACTTGATGAGGCATAAAAGTGATGCTTTTGAAAAGTTCAAGGAATTCCAAAATGAAGTAGAAAACCAATTGAATAAAAAGATTAAAACACTACGATCCGATCGTGGTGGTGAATACTTGAACCATGAATTTGATTCACACCTGAAAGATTGTGGTATAGTATCACAATGGACTCCTCCTGGAACACCTCAATTAAACGGTGTATCCGAAAGGAGAAAGCGAACTTTATTAGATATGGTTCGATCTATGATGAGTCTAACAGAGCTTCCTGATTATTTTTGGGGTTTTGCTATCTTATCTGCAATTTTTTCACTAAATCGAAGCCCGACTAAAGCGGCAAACAAGACTCCATATGAGATATGGACAGGGAAAGACCCTTATTTGTCGTTTATGAGAATTTGGGGATGCGAGGCTTTTGTTAAGAATAAGTCTGACGATAAACTCGCACCCAAATCTGACAAATGTCTTTTCGTAGGATATCCAAAGGAATCACGTGCTTATTACTTCTACAATAAACACGAGGACAAAGTGTTTGTGTCTCGTGATGCAGTCTTTTTAGAAAAATGATTTTATTTCTAAAAGACAGAGTGGGAGAAAATTTGAACTTGATGAAGTCCAAGAGCCACAAACCGAAAAGGATGACGAGGAAAACGTTCCTTCTTCGTCTGGTACGGTCATTATTCCTTCAGAACCTAGGAGGTCAAGCAGAATTAGTCATCCACCTGATAGATACCTTGGTATTATAGAGGAAGGTGATGACTATAATGTGTTACTTTTTGAAAGTAACGAACCTACTACCTACAAAGCAGCCATTTATAGTCCCGACTCAAAGCTATGGCTAGGAGCCATGCAATCCGAAATGGATTCTATGTACGACAATCAAGTATGGGACTTGGTTGATTTACCTAAGGAGGTACGACCTCTTCAGTGTAAGGGGATCTATAAGATCAAAAGTGGCATAGACAAACATAATGATGTTTATAAAGCAAGATTGGTGGCAAAAGGTTTCACCCAAGTTCATGGTCTTCACTATGACAAAACCTTCGCCCCAGTCGCCATGCTTCGATCCATAAGGATTATCTTAGCGGTTGCCGCATTTCATAATTACGAGATTTGGCAAATGGATGTCAAAACCGCCTTCTTGAATGGGATTCTAGAAGAGGAAGGTACATGACACAACCGAAAGGTTTTGTGGATATCAAACCTTAAGAAGGTATGAAAGTTAAGAGATTTTTCCCCATATATGGTCTTAAACAAGCATCCAGGAGTTGGAGTCATGTTCGATCTGTATTAAACAAAATGGTTTCACTCGAAGCGTCGAGGGAACCGTGTTTATACATTGAAGTTAGTGGGAGTAAAGTAGAACTTTTCTAGTCCTGTATGTAGATGACATACTACTCATTGGGAATGATATTCCAATGCTCACTTCTGTAAAGGAGTGGCTAGGAATACATTTCCAAATGAAAGACTTAGGAGAGGCCCAGCGCATCTTAGGTATCTGGATCTACAGGGATAGATCTAAAAGGATACTAGCATTAAGTCAAGAAACTTATATTGATAAGATTCTTGATCGGTTCAACATGAAAGACTCTAAGAGGGGCTTTCTTCCTATGGGAAGTGGGATCACTTTGAGCAAGTCAGAGTGCCCTACGAAACCCGAGGAGATTGAACGCATCAAATTGATCCCTTATGTATCTGCTGTTGGATCAATCATGTATTCTATGATGTGCACTCGTCCTGATGTTGCATATGCTTTGAGCATGACAAGTCGTTACCAAGCAAATCCAGGTGAGAGTCACTGGATAGCCGTAAAGAACATCCTTAAGTACTTGAGAAGGACCAAGGATTCATTCTTAGTGTTTGGAGGCGAGACTGAGTTACGTGTAAAGGGTTACACAGATGCCAGTTTCCAAACAGATAGGGATGATTTGAAATCCCAATCCGGCTACGTTTATATGATGAATGGATGAGCTGTTTGCTGGAAGCGTTTCCAGAAAAGCGTTACAGCGGATTCTACAATAGAAGCAGAGTACCTTGCAGAGTCTGAAGCTGCAAAGGAAGCTGTATGGATTCGGCAATTTTTGGAAGGACTAACAGTAGTCCCTACTGCCAAAGATCCTATCACGATTTATTGTGATAACAGTGGGGCTATTTTTCAAGCAAAAGAGCCCAAGTCTAGTACTAAGTCTAGACATGTACTTAGGAAATCTCATGTAATTAGAGATTACGTGGACAGAAAGGAAATTGACATTTGTAAGGTTGGGACAGATGACAACATTGCTGATCCTTTAACCAAGCCTTTGTCAAAGGCTAAGCATGATGGTCATGTCGTCACAATGGGATTGAGACGTGTACCAGAATTCCTTTAGATTATGTAATATGTAATAATTGAATGTTGTATTAATTATTTCATATATGATAATTGCATTCATTGTTCGAGTTTTATTATAAACTCTGTTATTTAGTTTGACTAAATTTAATACTTTGTTTATCCGAATAGATTGTAAGACAATGTTGGACCCTATTCAAGTGAATAAGACGAACTTAGTATTTTGTCCCTAGTCACTCAATGAGGTGACGTCTCGAAGTGACTAGATTGTAAGTCGATCGATGGTTGGTTCAGCACCATGGGGTCATGGGGATGACTCGTCGTTTACATAGACAGACTGTATGACACTCTGTCGGACAGTGACATTGTAGAGACCCTTAAATCAATAATTTGATGCCTGGTCGTGGCAGGGTCTTCTATCTTATTCCTATGAGTCGATTCTTTTGACTGGCGACCGTCTATCTGAGTCGGTGCAGTTTCCGATTGGTTTTGGTTGATGTTCTAGGTCATGCCGTAAAAGGAGGCCGATGGACATCTTCTGGATCATGGGGATCTACATCATACAGAGTAGATGAATCAACAGGAATTGTCCACCCACGTTGGGTATAAACATCTTTAGGCCACTCGAGGAGAAGTTACTGTAAATGCGTGGCCACGCTCGGAAAGAGATCTATGGTAGATTTTCCGGTCAGACAGTTACTCTCCCTATCGAGAAAACCACTCTAGATATTGTCAATTGCAAGTGCGACCTGAAAGACACCTTGCGTTGAGTGGGAGATATGATAAAGAGACAAGAGAATCGGTGACGCACACTTGTGTCAGACAAGTGGGAGATTGTTGGAGTAGGTATCCTCCACAATAGTGCGCCACATAATAAATCTTATTATGGAATATAATTGGGATAATTATTGACTATATATATGATTAGTCAGTTGATTAACGTAAATCAATAACGGTTGGATGACTAGAGTTTGACGTTATTGTCGTTTGACGGCGGTGATCAACTGATCCCTTTCGGTCACACCTAAAGGATGAAATCCAAATAGTAACTAATTATTTGTATACGATACAGTTAATTAATACATTACATATATTCGATATGTACGAGAGTTAATGTTAGAAATTGAGTTAAGAACTCAAATTCGATTAAGCTTATTTTTCAATTATGCGATAATTGACTAATAAATTTATATCTTATTTTAATATGATTAAATAAGATTTAACTTAGTAATTAATCGTTAAATTACTAAATTAGTTGAGGTTTTGAGATAGAGGTAATTAGTTAATTATATTTACAAAGACTTAAAAAATAAATTAACTAAGCATTGTGGGACCCATTATATATTGATATAATGGTAGAATACTACTTAAAATGTTAAGTACATATTATTCATTAATTTGTGTCATATAATAGTTATATGATCAAATTAACACTTAATTATACAAGATAATTAAGCATATGATTAATAAGTATTTGTGGGACAAATATCAAAAATCAGAATGGATCAAAATAGGCCTCACATGGCCGGTTATAGTGTAGTGGATGGTGATGATGGTTGCTCTTATTCATACTCACAAGCAACATGTGATTATGACATGAATAGTAAACCTAAAATCATTTTACTCACTACAACACACCACCACTTTGCATGGCAATAAAATAAGAAGAAAAATCACTCTTTTGGTGATCATAGGAGCCGGCCCTCTTGGCTATAAATAGAACAATTGTTGTTCAATTTATCACTAGTTCATTCTTGCTTATTTTTCATACATCTCTCAAAAACTCTCCTACTCACAAAAACTCTCATAATACTAATATTTTCTAAGTATTACTAGTGTAGTGATATAGTCTAATATTGGTAGTATTATATCTATCTTATTATCTAGTTAATAATAAGGGTAGATTATTTGGTATCATCTTGGTGCAACTTGAAGGAGGTCTTCTTATTTTGAGATTATTCTTGTTCATCCATACTTATAGCTCAAGAACAACAAGAAGGAGTTCTTGTTGTGCCCATTTTATTTCCATATCAATGTGAGGAAATTTCTTCTTTTATATAAATGTCTTTATATTTGCATGCATGTTACATAGATCATTAAGTACTAAATTAACAAGTAATTTAGTAACTAATTAGAGGAGTCTAATTAAGGTCTATGGACTTTCAACTGGGTGGCGGCATTACAGAATGCAGCCATTGCTGACGGCAAGCTCAAGTACTTGACTGAGCCAATACCGCCAAACTCAGGCCCCAATGCAAGATCTAACGAGTCATTTGCTTATAATGACTTCGTTATGGAAGCGGGTGCGATAAAGAACGAACTTATCTTTGCAATGGAAACCAATTTTCAAAGACGCTTCATTGCCCAAGTTGCAAATAAGATTTTCACCACGCTCACTAACGAATTCTCAAAAGCACCGAGAATCGTTACTTATGAGCATACATGTCGCTTCTTTGAGGCGAAACTCCAGAAGGGCCAATCGGTTAGCCCACACATTCTTGATATGATTGAGAATGTCGAGAAATTGGAGGCACTTGATTGCAAAATCAGTGAGAGCATAGTCATTGACTGTGTGCTTCATTCACTTCATGGTGGTTTTGCCCTTTTCAGGGAAAATTACTACATGAATGACATGAAGAAAACTCTTCATGAGCTACACTCACTTCTCGTACAGACCGAGAAGGATCTGAAATTGAGTGGGAGCATGAAGCATGATGTTCTCATGATTTCCAACAAAAACAAAGGTAAGGGCAAAGCTCACGGCGACCTAACTATAGGGAAACCAAAGTTTAAGAAGTCAGGAAAGGGTAAGAGTGGGCCTGGTGAGACTAGTAGCTCACAAGGCAAGGAAAAAAGCAAGGACAGTGACAGTGAGTGCCACCATTGCCACAAGACTGGGCATTGGAGGAGGAACTGTCCCGTGTACCGTGAGGACATAAAAGCAGGTCGCGTCACTCCTGTTGGTATGTCATCTTATATTCATATGATTGAGATTAACCAAGCAAGTTTCAAAACTTGGGTACTTGATACTGGTTGTGGTTCTCATCTGTGTAATCATTTGCAAGGCCTAAAAAACATCACACCTCTCGCAAAGGGTGATGTGGACCTGCGAGTCGAGAATGGAGCAAAAGTTACTGCAGTCTCAATGGGAACATATGTAATCCAACTCCCGAGTGGATTTGAGTTGTATTTATATAATTGTTACTATGTACCCAGTTTATCTAAGAACATTATTTCTGTCTCCGTGCTTGATAAAGACGGTTTTTCATTTTCAATAAAAGACAATAGCTGTATTTTCTCTTTAAATGAAATGGTTTATGGCAAAGCTGTGACAACCCTCGCGAATGCGGAATTAAAACATACAAGCATGTGCTTTATATAGCCTAAAATACGGTGTTTTTAAAACTTTTTACATGCTAAGATAAAATACGAGGAATGTCAAATAATTACAAAGCAAAGTAGAATATACTACAAAGAGACGGAGTCTCTCAAAATGTTATCCAATATCAAAGTTATTAGCAAACTAGCTAAACAACGTCTAGAGGTGATTCATCCAGGCCAACGCCCGCTAGCTCACACCCGAACCCAAAATACCACAAGCAAAAAGCCATCCAAGCAAGCAACCTGTTCATCCATGAAAATCATGAATGCCACAGTCAGTGGGGAGTAACTCCGGGTTCTCCCAGCCATATCACAATAAACATACTTAAACGAAAATACGAAATAGAAGCATGCATATGTAGATATACATGTGAAATACGAGAAGGATAAATAGGCAATTCAATATAAGAATATCGATACATGAAGTACAAAGTCGTAACCATCATATTATAGAAAAACTCGGGGATGACACTCTTAGGCAACCATACACTCACTAGGGCTTGCATCTCACCGTTAGCGTCATAAGTTTGATAAGATTGAGACTCGACAAACAAACCATGCCAAGTCATCCAATGATCACAAATAATCAATCATATAATCATCCATTCAAACGTACAATACGTTGACGACATCTCTCACGGTAAATGACACGCACTAGCACCGTGTACATGCAAGTATGATTAAAAGGCATCCACGGGATAAAACATTGCCCTTAACGCATACACGATTCAATACATTTCGTATATGTAGACTAATTTCCTCATTGTAGAACGACGATATAAATATTCGGTCCTAGTCTAAACCTGGCCAGACTCTCGGAATAAACCATTTTCCGATTCGACAAGCGATGACATTTCGCATCCAAGACTCGGTCAATCATAGACGCCGAGTACCCCAAATTCGGTCAACCTTCACGAAAGAGGCGGAAAAGAGCACAAGCCTCATAACAAGCGGTACGCTACATGCAATGACACCACCTCGCAAATATACAACATTTGACGGCCGGGTTGATCAACGCAAAGCGTTCGCCTCCCAACAACGTCATCATATGCCCACTAACACATGCAATAAAGCAGTAAGGATACACTCCCCGTTCCGACATTCCAGCCTTACGAACGAAGAGGTAGCCAAGGGAATGAGAGTACAAAGGACATATAAAATTAGTGCTCAAACCGTAACATGTGTAAAACCGACTCAAAGTGGGACATATTAAAAACCGTCACAAGACATGTGATATAAGCATGATATAAATGTAACAATGATAAAAATGAAACAATACATGATTACATAAGCATTAGACCAAGTTTAGGAAGTATAATGAATAAGAAACATAAATCTCATCTCAAAACAACAAGTTTGGAAACTATTAAAACAAGGGTCCACTACAAACGGTCATAACTAGAGTTCTAGACATTCAAATGCATAAATTCTAAGTGTAGGTGATAGCTTATCCTCTTACAGTTCCAACGGTAGGTCACAAGCCCAAAACAAGCAAGTAATGAAGGAGATATGATCATTTTACGATAAGGAGTCAGTGCAGTGAGTCCCAGCCGGTCAGGGGGACCGGCGGCCGGGTACCCGGCTGGGAACACTTCTACCCGAGAACAACATAATCAACATCCATTTTCAACAATCATCAATAACTACTATCAACTATCAATAATCATCAACAATTATCAACAAACAACAACCATCATCAACAAACACAAATTCTATGAATACCAATCCTATCCTAATTACGTTTACCAACATCAAAAACACATTAAAACACGTAATGATATCGAGTAACCCTTCACCGTTACCTTTTTGCGTCTTCAATCCTCTTCTAGGTCCTCTTCTATCAAATAGTAGTCTTTTTCGAGGTCTTGAAGGTCACCACCTACAATTAGATAATAAAAGATGAATATAATTCACCTTTGAGAAAAACGGTAATTTTATTACCAAATAAGATAGAGGACGATGAGAGGGGAAGAATAAGACAAACTTTATTGAATTTGAGCGAGTAACGAAGGAGTAGCGACGATTTTGAGATTGAGCAAGTATGGAACTTAGGTTTTGGTGGTCACTTGATGAAGAAGAAGAAGTAAGTGGAAAATGAGGGAGTTAGGGTTTGAGGGAGTATGAGGGAGTAAGTGGAAAAATATGGGAAAAAGCCCATAAGCGTCTTAAGACGTAACTTACTCGGAATCTCGCGTAAAGTTTGAAAACGAACTCGAATTTTCTAAAATAGACACGGGAATTTAAATTCTAGACCAAAACTAAAATTCGCTGAAAAGTATCCGTATAATATTTTTACTATAAAAATAGGGTATATTTGCGGGTGTTACAATCACCCCACCTTTTAAAAAGTTTCGTCCTCGAAACTTGAGAGTAGAAAACAAAAGTATCAAGGACAAGAATCGGTTTTCAAAATTAATACGAAAACTTTTATAAGGGAAATATTTATGAAACGAGGTTCATCTCGAAAATGGTTTAAGGAAACTTTTCATAAGTGCGAAACATTATTTACGAATCACAAGAGTGCCCGTCGCGAACGAGTACTCTAGTTATCCAAATCAAATCAAAGACGAAATAGCGAAATTGAAAATCAAAACAAACGTTAGTAAGTGCAGGACTAGTCACCAGACGTCTCCAATAATAAGTCCAACATCCAACTAAACGCAAAATCCAAATATAAAAGCAAAAGAAATTCATTTTTTTCTCCAAAAAGAGGGTATACAATCCATCTTTAGACTTTTTTGAAAAGTTAAATTAGAAATACAATATGGAAATTTGAAGGTTTTCTCAAAGATAAAATCAAAATAACAAGACATTACACAAACATAGAGCGACTCGCACATCTCACACACAATTCAGGGTAACAAAATATATACAAAGCACTCAAAAATGAAACAAATCGAACTCTTAGGGATAGGAAGATCACGATAAAATCGGTACGAAGATCTACAAGAATTTGATAGTACTAACTCTACTAATACTTTAATTCTCAAGAGGATGTAATTTACCCAAGTTACTCCTCAACATTTTCAATCATTAGATTTCTACTGAAATCCTTCATAACCACGAGACCTCAAGTCATCAACCTAACCATTCAAACCTAATTAGCATCGACTAGGGTCCATAGATTGTAATCTGCAGGAGAGGTCCTTTAACGTACTATAAAATCCTTAGATTCATCATACTCTATCTGAGACCACTAACCATAGAAATATCATCTTAGGGGACCATATCTACTAACAACCACAAAGTGAACGGTCCTTACCATAAAATCCTCTGATCCAATTTATTCCAAAACTCATTATCCTAAATTTACGATGGACTTCTCATCCTCAAAAGTTAAAACACAATACCTCCAGAAAGGTCGGGGCACAGATCCCAAATCACTAATATTTTGCCAAACACATGGCAATGCGACCATTAATCAAATTAGTTAGCTCAACTATAACTCGAGATGCAACTATCTTCACTTATGAAAATATTCCTCGAAGCCTCAAATATAAATAGTCACATTAGCAAACTATGATGGTTACTAATTCTCAAGATAAATGGGTTCACCATTCTATCTCTATAATCCATAACAACTGAGCACTCACTATCAAAAGCTTGCAATGAACATTTCTCAATCTCAAACTATGATTTCTTAAGAATAAAGGAAAATTACTAATTCCAACCCACGAATGGCCAATCACTTGGCAATTAGACAACCATTCAAATCATCTATTTCATCTAAAACTCAAAATGAATCGATTTTCATTTATGACAAAACTCCTCAAACTTTGGTTACCGGCTTAATTACGCTAAAGCAAAGTCTCTTTTAGAATCCACCAATTAAAGACATTTAATTCCCAAATGATATCCCAAGCAACCGTTATAATACCCAACAACAACGAACTATTATCACGCTAAACTCGATTCCCAAAATAACACTACAATAGCAAGCTCAATAAATGAAGCCATCAAGAGAGTACAATACCACCAACAGATTCATCCTAAGGTTTAAATCTCAATCCTATTCATGGTCAAAATCAACACGAAGCTAGCTAACAACCCAATTATCCCAACAGAGGGAAGACAATGTCACCATGAAACTGGAAGCGATAGGAAATTACGAGGGAAACACGAACGCGATAAGATCGAACGAAAATTAGAGGGACGCTAGAGGTAGGGAGTCGAGAGCTGGAAATTGGATAGATAAAGCTATGAAGATAGCCAAGCAAAGGAAAAGATAAGAGAAAACATTTTCCTAGGAATCAGGCTTAGTAGGAACTTGCATGAAAGGAAATGGAAAGAGATAATGGTATGAGTAAAGGTTTAATGTTTAATCCACAAAATTTCTCCTTTCAGACTCAAGGTGATAGCAAAGCAACTCACCCCAATAACAAAGATCTCTTACAAGGGACCCTCGTACGACAAATTATCAAAGTAAGGTACAACTAGATTTAACAAATCGATTACAACCCAATTCATCCATCCTTTTATATAACACGGATTCCCAATTGCGGAATTGCAACTCAAGCATAATAACATTCTCTCAACTCCAAAATTTGACACATTCTCAAAGGTTTCAAAACCAAAGGTCTAACAAGGAATTCTTCATACTAATCTCTTTTCAACTCCTATGGCCCACAAGGTAGAACACCGAACAAAACGTCATCATCAACATCTTAAGGCATCACCGTCATAGCCAATCTAATCAAACTCCACTCATGCCATAAACCTTAAGTAACATGGTTTAATCTATCATGACGACTTACTACCTCAACCAAGTCTCTGATACCATGATATAAGATCATATTTTTAAATCCAAGAGTTATAGCCAAGTACTTTTCCACCAAGCGTATACTCTAACACATAAACTAGAATCCACAAGAAGTCACTTAGTCTCAAAAGCCTTTTACACCTCAAGGCATCATTCAAACTCCTAAGTTCAAAAGATTAAATCACTAATGGGTTAAGGAGTCCTAGCCAACTCATTCAACCTTACACCATCAAATACCATGAACTATTCACACATGAGTCATGGCAAGCATTAAGCATTAAAATCATCGAACTTATCTTACCACCATTTCTCAGAGATAAAACCAATCACCACTATAGGGTGAATTTAGATCTACGCCATTTTCTTCAAATCACAAATTCATTCTAACAAACACTAATATTCCACAAAGTTCAAAGTTCTTCCGACCAAGTATAATATACCACAAACAAATGGGTATGACTTCCATAAAAATGTTACATGAGGAAGTTGAGGGTACTAATGGTAAGATGGAGGAAACTATGAAGAGTAATTTCCAAGAGGCAACCAAGTTGGAAGAGAAATAAGCACCTAGATAGAAGGAAGAGAGCACGCATGATACATTAAGGACGAGAGAAATCATCGATGAGGAAGAAATACACTTCAATTAGGCTTGTCAATCTTCAAATCTTCGGTAGAGGATACTTCTTCTAGGTAACACATGATCCACCTCAACACGGTAGATACAAACAAACATCACTCAACAAAATCAACAAACAAGTTAGAACCTAACAAACATCAAGTACACCAAAGACTACCAAGTAAAATCCTTAACTTCTACCCATCTCTCATTTATTATTTCATGCTTAAGTACTTTAAGTTTAGGGTTCACGTGTGTGCGTCGGGAGCGTTTAAGCTCTGATATCAACTGTGACAACCCTCGCGAATGCGGAAATAAAACATACAAGCATGTGATTTATATAGCGGAAAATACGGTGTTTTTAAAACTTTTTACATGCTAAGATAAAATACGAGGAATGTCAAATAATATCAAACCAAAGTAGAATATACTACAAAGAGACGGAGTCTCTCAAAATGTAATCCAATATCAAAGTTATTAACAAACTAGCTAAACAACGTCTAGAGGTGATTCATCCAGGCCAACGCCCGCTAGCACACACCCGAACCCAAAATACCACAAGCAAAAAGTCATCCAAGCAAGCAACCTGTTCATCCATGAAAATCATGAACGCCTTAGTCAGTGGGGAGTAACTCCGGGTTCTCCCAGCCATATCACAATAAACATACTTAAACGGAAATATGAAATAGAAGCATGCATATATAGATATACATGTGAAATACGAGAAGGATAAATAGGCAATTCAATATATAAGAATATCGATACATGAAGTACAAAGTCGTAACCATCATATTATAGAAAAACTCGGGGATGACACTCTTAGGCAACCATACACTCACTAGAGATTGCATCTCACCGTTAGCGACATAAGTTTCATAAGATTGAGACTCGACAAACAAACCATGCCAAGTCATCCAATGATCACAAATAATCAATCATATAATCATCCATTCAAACGTACAATACGTTGACGACATCTCTCACGGTAAATGACACGCACTAGCACCGTGTACATGCAAGTATGATTAAAAGGCATCCACGGGATAAAACATTGCCCTTAACGCATACACGATTCAGTACATTTCATATATGTAGACTAATTTCCTCCTCGTAGAACGACGATATAAATATCTGGTCCTAGTCTAAACCTGGCCAGACTCACGGAATAAACCATTTTCCGATTCGACAAGCGATGACATTTCGCATCCAAGACTCGGTCAATCATAGACGTCGATTACTCCAAATGAGGTCAACCTTCACGAAAGAGGCGGAATAGAGCACAAGCCTCGTAACAAGCGGTACGCTACATGCAATGACACCACCTCGCAAGTATACAACATTTGACGGCCGGGTCGATCAACGCAAAGCGTTCGTCTCCCAAAAACGTAGTCATATGCCCACTAACACATGCAATTAAGCAGTAAGGATACACTCCCCGTTCCGACATTCAAGCCTTACAAACGAAGAGGTAGCCAAGGGAATGAGAGTACAAAGCACATAGAAAATTAGTGCTCAAACCGTAACATGTGTAAAACCGACTCAAAGTGGGACATATTAAAAACCGTCACAAGACATGTGATATAAGCATGATATAAATGTAACAATGATAAACATGAAACAATACATGATTACATAAGCATTAGACCAAGTTTAGGAAGTATAATGAATAAGAAACATAAATCTCATCTCAAAACAACAAGTTTGGAAACTATTAAAACAAGGGTCCACTTCAAACGGTCATAACTAGAGTTATAGACATTTCAAATGCATAAATTCTAAGTGTAGGTGATAGCTTATCCTCTTATGGTTCCAACGGTAGGTCAGAAGCCCAAAACAAGCAAGTAACGAAGGAGATATGATCATTTTACGAAAAGGAGTCAGTGCAGTGAGTCCCAGACGGTCAGGGGGACCGGCGGCCGGGTACCCGGCTGGGAACACTTCTACCTGAGAACAACATAATCAACATCCATTTTCAATAATCATCAATAACTACTATCAACTATCAATAATCATCAACAATTATCAACAAACAACAACCATCATCAACAAACACAAATTCTATGAATACCAATCCTATCCTAATTACGTTTACTAACATCAAAAACACATTAAAACACGTAATGATATCGAGTAACCCTTCACCGTTACCTTTTTGCGTCTTCAATCCTCTTCTAGGTCCTCCTCTATCAAATAGTAGTCTTTTTCGAGGTCTTGAAGGTCACCACCTACAATTAGATAATAAAAGATGAATATAATTCACCTTTGAGAAAGACGGATAAATTGAAAAGAAAGAAAGACGGTAATTTTATTACCAAATAAGATAGAGGACGATGAGAGGGGAAGAATAAGACGAACTTTAGTGAATTTGAGCGAGTAACGAAGGAGTAGCGACGATTTTGAGATTGAGCAAGTATGGAACTTAGGTTTTGGTGGTCACTTGATGAAGAAGAAGAAGTAAGTGGAAAATGAGGGAGTTAGGGTTTGAGGGAGTATGAGGGAGTAAGTGGAAAAATATGGGAAAAAGCCCATAAGCGTCTTAAGACGTAACTTACTCGGAATCTCGCGTAAAGTTTGAAAACGAACTCGAATTTTCTAAAATAGACACGGGAATTTAAATTCTAGACTAAAACTAAAATTCGCTGAAAATTACCCGTATAATATTTTTACTATAAAAATAGGGTATATTTGCGGGTGTTACAATCACCCCACCTTTTAAAAAGTTTCGTCCTCGAAACTTGAGAGTAGAAAACAAAAGTATCAAGGACAAGAATCGGTTTTCAAAATTAATACGAAAACTTTTATAAGGGAAATATTTATGAAACGAGGTTCATCTCGAAAATGGTTTAAGGAAACTTTTCATAAGTGCGAAACATTATTTACGAATCACAAGAGTGCCCGTCGCGAACGAGTACTCTAGTTATCCAAATCAAATCAAAGACGAAATAGCGAAATTGAAAATCAAAACAAACGTTAGTAAATGCAGGACTAATCACCAGACGTCTCCAATAATAAGTCCAACATCCAACTAAACGCAAAATCCAAATATAATAGCAAAAGAAATTCATTTTTTTCTTCAAAAAGAGGGTATACAATCCATCTTTAGACTTTTTTGAAACGTTAAATTAGAAATACAATATGGAAATTTGAAGGTTTTCTCAAAGATAAAATCAAAATAACAAGACATTACACAAACATAGAGCGACTCGCACATCTCACACACAATTCAGGGTAAATAAATATATACAAAGCACTCAAAAATGAAACAAATCGAACTCTTAGGGATCGGAAGATCACGATAAAATCGGTACGAAGATCTACAAGAATTTGATAGTACTAACTCTACTAATACTTTAATCCTCAAGAGGATGTAATTTACCCAAGTTACACCTCAACATTTTCAATCATTAGATTTCTACTGAAATCCTTCATAACCACGAGACCTCAAGTCATCAACCTAACCATTCAAACCTAATTAGCATCGACTAGGGTCCATAGATTGTAATCTGCAGGAGAGGTCCTTTAACATACTATAAAATCCTTAGATTCATCATACTCTATCTGAGACCACTAACTATAGAAATCTCATCTCAGGGGACCATATCTACTAACAACCACAAAGTGAACGGTCCTTACCATAAAATCCTCTAATCCAATTTATTCCAAAACTCATTATCCTAAATTTACGATGGACTTCTCATCCGCAAAAGTTAAAACACAATACCTCTAGAAAGGTCGGGCACATATCCCAAATCACTAATATTTTGCCAAACACATGGCAATGCGACCATTAATCAAATTAGTTAGCTCAACTATAACTCGAGATGCAACTATCTTCACTTATGAAAATATTCCTCGAAGCCTCAAATATAAATAGTCACATTAGCAAACTATGATGGTTACTAACTCTCAAGATAAATGGGTTCACCATTCTATCTCTATAATCCATAACAACTGAGCACTCACTATCAAAAGCTTGCAATGAACATTTCTCAATCTCAAACTATGATTCCTTAAGAATAAAAGAAAATTACTAATTCCAACCCACGAATGGCCAATCACTTGGCAATTAGACAACCATTCAAATCATCTATTTCATCTAAAACTCAAAATGAATCGATTTTCATTTATGACAAAACTCCTCAAACTTTGGTACCGGCTTAATTACGCTAAAGCAAAGTCTCTTTTAGAATCCACCAATTAAAGACATCTAATTCCCAAATGATATCCCAAGCAACCGTTATAATACCCAACAAAAACGAACTATTATCACGCTAAACTCGATTCCTAAAATAACACTACAATAGCAAGCTCAATAAATGAAGCCATCAAGAGAGTACAATACCACCAACAGATTCATCCTAAGGTTTAAATCTCAATCCTATTCATAGTCAAAATCAACACGAAGCTAGCTAACAACCCAATTATCCCAACAGAGGGAAGACAATGTCACCATGAAACTTGAAGCGATAGGAAATTACGAGGGAAACACGAACGCGATAAGATCGGACGAAAATTAAAGGGACGCTAGAAGTAGGGAGTCGAGAGCTGGAAATTGGATAGATAAAGCTATGAAGATAGCCAAGCAAAGGAAAAGATAAGAGAAAACATTTTCCTAGGAATCAGGCTTAGTAGGAACTTGCATGAAAGGAAATGGAAAGGGATAATGGTACAAGTAAAGGTTTAAAGTTTAATCCACAAAATTTCTCCTTTCAGACTCAGGGTGATAGCAAAGCAACTCACCCCAATAACAAAGGTCTCTTACAAGGGACCCTCGTACGACAAATTATCAAAGTAAGGTACAACTAGATTTAACAAATCGATTACAACCCAATTCATCCATCCTTTTATATAACACGGATTCCCAATTGCGGAATTGCAAATCAAGCATAATAACATTCTCTCAACTCCAAAATTTGACACATTATCAAAGGTTTCAAAACCAAAGGTCTAACAAGGAATTCTTCATACTAAGCTCTTTTCAACTCCTATGGCCTACAAGGTAGAAAACTGAACAAAACGTCATCATCAACATCTTAAGGCATCACCGTCATAGCCAATCTAATCAAATTCCACTCATGCCATAATCCTTAAGTAACATGGTTTAATCTATCATGACGACTTACTACCTCAACCAAGTCTCTGATACTATGATATAAGATCATATTTTTAAATCCAAGAATTATAGCCAAGTACTTTTCCACCAAGCGTATACTCTAACACATAAACTAGAATCCACAAGAAGTCACTTAGTCTCAAAAGCATTTTACACCTCAAGGCATTATTCAAACTCCTAAGTTCAAAAGATTAAATCACTAATGGGTTAAGGAGTCCTAGCCAACTCATTCAACCTTACACCATCAAATACCATGAACTATTCACACATGAGTCATGGCAAGCATTAAGCATTAAAATCATCGAACTTATCTTTCCACCATTTCTCAGAGGTAAAACCAATCACCACTATAGGGTGAATTTAGATCTACGCCATTTTCTTCAAATCACAAATTCATTCTAACAAACACTAATATTCCACAAAGTTCAAAGTTCTTCCGACCAAGTATAATATACCACAAACAAATGGGTATGACATCCATAAAAATGTTACATGAGGAAGTTGAGGCTACTAATGGTAAGATGGAGGAAACTATGAAGAGTAATTTCCAAGAGGCAACCAAGTTGGAAGAGAAAGAAGCACCTAGATAGAAGGAAGAGAGCACGCATGATACATTAAGGACGAGAGAAATCATCGATGAGGAAGAAATACACTTCAATTAGGCTTGTCAATCTTCAAATCTTCGGTAGAGGATACTTCTTCTAGGTAACACATGATCCACCTCAACACAGTAGATACAAACAAACATCACTCAACACAATCAACAAACAAGTTAGAACCTCACAAACATCAAGTACACCAAAGACTACCAAGTAAAATCCTTAACTTCTACCCATCTCTCATTTATTATTTCATGGTCAAGTAGTTTAAGTTTAGGGTTCACGTGTGTGCGTCGGGAGCGTTTAAGCTCTGATACCAACTGTGAAAACCCTCGCGAATGCGGAAATAAAACATACAAGCATGTGATTTATATAGCGGAAAATACGGTGTTTTTAAAACTTTTTACATGCTAAGATAAAATACGAGGAATGTCAAATAATTACAAACCAAAGTAGAATATACTACAAAGAAACGGAGTCTCTCAAAATGTTATCCAATATCAAAGTTATTAACAAACTAGCTAAACAACGTCTAGAGGTGATTCATCCAGGCCAACGCCCGCTAGCTCACACTCGAACTCAAAATACCACAAGCAAAAAGCCATCCAAGCAAGCAACCTCTTCATCCATGAAAAACATGAACGCCACAGTCAGTGGGGAGTAAATCCGGGTTCTCCCAGCCATATCAAAATAAACATACTTAAACGGAAATACGAAACAGAAGCATGCATATATAGATATACATGTGAAATACGAGAAGGATAAATAGGCAATTCAATATATAAGAATATCGATACATGAAGTACAAAGTCGTAACCATCATATTATAGAAAGACTCGGGGATGACACTCCTAGGCAACCATACACTCACTAGGGCTTGCATCTCACCGTTAGCGGCATAAGTTTGATAAGATTGAGACTCGACAAAAAAACCATGCCAAGTCATCCAATGATGACAAATAATCAATCTTATAATCATCCATTCAAACGTACAATACGTTGACGACATCTCTCACGGTAAATGACACGCACTAGCATCGTGTACATGCAAGTATGATTAAAAGGCATCCACGGGATAAAACATTGCCCTAAACGCATACACGATTCAATATATTTCGTATATGTAGACTAATTTCCTCCTTGAAGAACGACGATATAAATATCCGGTCCTAGTCTAAACCTGGCCAGACTCTCGGAATAAACCATTTTCCGATTCGACAAGCGATGTCATTTCGCATCCAAGACTCGGTCAATCATAGACGTCGAGTACTCCAAATTCGGTAAACCTTCACGAAAGAGGCGGAAAAGAGCACAAGCCTCATAACAAGCGGTACGCTACATGCAATGACACCACCTCGCAAGTATACAACATTTGACGGCCGGGTCGATCAACGCAAAGCGTTCGCCTCCCAACAACTTCGTCATATGCCAAATAACACATGCAATTAAGCAGTAAGGATACACTCCCCGATCCGACATTCCAGCCTTACGAACGAAGAGGTAGCCAAGGGAATGAGAGTACAAAGCACATAGAAAATTAGTGCTCAAACCGTAACATTTGTAAAACCGACTCAAAGTGAGACATATTAAAAACCGCAAGACATGTGATATAAGCATGATATAAATGTAACAATGATAAACATGAAACACTACATGATTACATAAGCATTAGTGTGACACCCTCAAATTTGCGGAAAGAAAAAAATAATTTAAATAAATAAAAGATGAGAATACGTTTCTAATAGGTTCACTTTAGTGAAAATCGGTACATTTTAAAACCGGAACCTACTATTAAATATATTCATCATAAGAAGGTGTCTTAAATACAAAGGTTCATAACAAATACGGAAATAATATTATACAATAAAAGTATCTGAAACGGGAGACATATCTCCCGTATAAATACAGAAATAAAAGAGTGTTTAATAATATACAATCCTAAGAACCGAATATAGGTCTAAGGTAAATACTTCGCTCGCTAGCTCGTCAATGTACCCAAGTATGCATCACAAACCTGCCAACCGCATTAAATATAAACACGGAAGCCACAGTCAGTGGGGAGTAACTCCGAGTTCTCCCAGCCACGAAATGTCAAGTTTAATAAAACATGAATAACATAAAAGCAATGTATATGGAAAATACAAAACTTTAACATATATGATATGCTTTTCATGTTATGAAACATTAACTAACAAATAACCTAGCATGTGAAAGCTATCATGTGAAACCGATAATAAACTATAACTCGAGGTAGGGAAGCTGGTATGCTAGCTCAGAGGTTCCTCTCAGAAACATGGCCGTGATACACTCAAACCCTAATCAACACGTAATCATGTGAATCAGTTAACAATCGGTAATCCAAACTCTATCAATCTTAGCCGGCTTGCCTCTCACCTTCTAAAACTCATAGAATCATCATACATGAAAGACCAATACTTCTACAAACAGGCATAAGTTCTTAGTACAGTCAATAGAAGACTTCTGTAACTCGAGTCTATACCACGATGT